>JALJVW010000085.1:19005000-19285000 GCA_024865655.1 Emberiza elegans | reverse complement strand
ATAATGGTATCTTGTTTTTTAATTTATGGAGTGCTTCCTTCTTTTGCTTTGGTTAAGGATAATCAAGAGATCCTGTCTGACCTTCTCCACAGTAGGAACTATTATATGCACCAGTTTTGTTATATCCTCTCTTGCACTTATTCTTTCCATAATAATTAGCCCTCACTTCTTTAATCTCTCTTCATGTGGAAGCTCCCATCAAAGGCTTACACACAGAAATGGATTTGGTTTTAGAAAAGAAAACTTCTGTTAAACTAATTGAGAACCTCTTTGAGGAAAATGGAACAAACGTATCAAGATAAAGGGGGACAGCATAAAAAATTAAAAGTAAGCTTTCTTTTCTTTGCATACTGGAAATACCTCAGGCTAAGAGCTTATTGAACAGGGCACATGTATTATTAGCTCCTTCTCAAGGGACTTGCTACCAAAGGCTTTTTGTCCTCACTATTAGTTATGTTGGCAGGTGTTCCTCGTAGCTCAGAACTTGGCCATTTGGATATCATGATTTAAGTTATATCAGAATCTCAGTCTCCTGACAGGTGCAATTTGATGTCATTCTGTGCTACACAAAAATATATTTCTTAAATGCAACACATTGGGCTGCTACTTTTTTCCTGGCATTGAGCAGAACTTTAGTGAATACCACCATTTGATCTCAGCACATGGCTTGGAGCTCAACTGATTGATTGTTAGTGTTCATCTTATTCTTGTGAACTTGTCTCTGCTATTATATGATTTTGGTTTAATCTCGTTAATAAATCCACACTTAATTTTAGCAAGATCAACACTTACCTAACACTAAAAATCAGATTTTGTATTTTCTGGAACCTGAGGGCTTGAATAAAAAGAAAGTTCTGTCCTGTATATAGAAACTCATCAGAATACAGACATTGGGCTAGATAGTTTCACACAGAATTTTGGTAAACACTAACTTGAGGGGTTTTTTTCACAATATTTCCACGAGAGTTTCAAATTGCATGTGTAAGGATCTTTCTGCCAGGAGTCAAAAAGGACAAGGACCTACACCCCGTGCTCCTTCTAAAAAGGAGCAAAATGCCATCACCTGCTTCCTATGGGAGCCTGAGAAAATATATCATGTCACCTAAACATACTAAAGAACAGGACTTCCTCACCTGAGTTAAAAAGGACTTGAAGAGTTATAGTTTTGTGAAGTGGGGAAGGATGAGAGAAATATATTAAGCCAATTTAGAAAACCTCAGTAGTTGAAAGAAAGGAACATCGGCACTTCTGAGCTTTGTTCATTATCAGCCTGTCCTCTTCCTACAGCTTGTCAGTATCTTGGCAGAGTGCCCCTCTCCTTTCTGGGCTATTCACCACTCACAATTTTTTGCCCAGCCTCAGAGAAATCCAACTGTTTCAGATTCATCTGCTTTGTTCCTAAGTGATGTATAGTTTCCTGGGACTCTATTAGCAACATGATCCAAATGCTTTGCTGAGCAAGGGGCATCAGATTTCCTGTCCAAGGCTGCTGTTTTGGGGACCTCAGCCTCAACAGCTGCTAGTTTTGCCCCTTGGTCTTGGTTACTGTTGTGAGCCATATGAAGGCATGCTTCCTGTCCCCTCTCGACTCTTCTGGCTGCATTTCACAAGAAGCTCAGCAGCAAGTCAGCCTTTGTTTAGGATTCCTGCCTCAGAGACTTGGCAGACCTCTCATCCTAAGAATCCTGTACATGGCTTTATTATCCATCCATTTTAAACCAGGAATAAAAATGTTGTGTTCATGTCAACTTTATGGCAAAGTCTTCTTTTCCAAGACACCATGGCCCAAAGTGTTTGTTCATGTGCACGCAGATGACATATGATGCTGAAGGGATCTCTGTGTGTGTGCCAGTGAGAGCTGGCAGCACACCCCTTCCCTCAGAGGCATGCCTCTCTATCTGAAGTTCTCAAAACCTATAGATTACCCCTCTGTCTGTTCCGCAGCAGATGTCAACAATTGGATCTTGCCTTCAGGCTTACACCTGGGGTTGAGACATTTCCAAATTACATGAAAAAGCCACAAACACAGGAAAAAGATGAGTGCATTTTAATACAGGCATCCTTTGTGTCTATTAGTTTATGTTGTACTTTCATCATGGAAGTGTGCAATGGAAGACAAAACCCACTTATAGTTCATATTCTTTAGGACTTAATTTTAGAGTATATTCCTGAAAGACAGTCAAGGTAATTTTTAAACAGTCAGGGTATTTTTTGAAAACAGGTTCGTCAGTCGCTTTCCAGTGGAAACCAGTATTTTAACACCAGAGATTTTCTCAGAAGTTCGGACAGAACACTATAAAGTGTTGACTGGCTGGAAAATGAGATTTGCCAAATCAATTATGTCATCGATTTATCTGCAAGGGAGCTCACCTCCTGCAGTAGCCAGGCAAAGCACTTCCTCAAAGGGTAATGCACCAATCCAATAAGCCATTAGCTATTTGTGTTGGCTTTTTGTGTTCATGTCAACTTTATGGCAAAGTCTTCTTTTCCAAGACACCATGGCCCAAAGTGTTTGTTCATGTGCACGCAGATGACATATGATGCTGAAGGGATCTCTGTGTGTGTGCCAGTGAGAGCTGGCAGCACACCCCTTCCCTCAGAGGCATGCCTCTCTAGCTGAAGTTCTCAAAACCTATAGATTACCCCTCTGTCTGTTCCGCAGCAGATGTCAACAATTGGATCTTGCCTTCAGGCTTACACCTGGGGTTGAGACATTTCCAAATTACATGAAAAAGCCACAAACACAGGAAAAAGATGAGTGCATTTTAATACAGGCATCCTCTGTGTCTATTAGTTTATGTTGTACTTTCATCATGGAAGTGTGCAATGGAAGACAAAACCCACTTATAGTTCATATTCTTTAGGACTTAATTTTAGAGTATATTACTGAAAGACAGTCAAGGTAATTTTTAAACAGTCAGGGTATTTTTTGAAAACAGGTTCGTCAGTCGCTTTCCAGTGGAAACCAGTATTTTAACACCAGAGATTTTCTCAGAAGTTCGGACAGAACACTATAAAGTGTTGACTGGCTGGAAAATGAGATTTGCCAAATCAATTATGTCATCGATTTATCTGCAAGGGGAGCTCACCTCCTGCAGTAGCCAGGCAAAGCACTTCCTCAAAGGGTAATGCACCAATCCAATAAGCCATTAGCTATTTGTGTTGGCTTTTTCTGGCATGATATCTATCAAAGAGAAATATACACATTTCTTGCACAACCTGATCAGATGGTGGTCTTTCTCCTGAGACAAAAGGCTGGATATTTTATTCTCCTGGAAAAAGAATTTTTTTAAATACCTAACTTAAAGAAGTTTGAAAACAGTTTTGAATAGATCTGGGAAAATAACCTGTTCAAAATTACAAAATTAGTCTTCCTTTTCTCAAAATTTGTGACAGTCTTTACATTAAAGCAGACTTGTGCCTTCATGTCTAATGGAATAAATCTGTTCTTGTCTGAGCCTAACATGACCTAAGTATGTGGTGGCAGCTCCTTTATAGTGACATAAGTAGGGTTGGGGTACAGTGTTGAGTGCATGCAGAGGCTTGAGAGAAGTGCAGGATGCAAGAACTAAGTAAACCCTTGGGAATATCTTTCTGATATCCTTCTGATTCTGATAGTCATCAGAGTTTGAATCTTTGGAGGAATTGGTCAAGATTGTTCCTGTTTAGTGGAAAAAAGAGAATGACAGAGAAACTGTTTATCAGAGGATGGGAGATGCTTGTTACTCTCTTGGGATGGTGCATCACTCATAACTCAACTCTGAGTTAAGGGTTTGCCCTAAATCTACGTCAGCAACTATGAGATATAAA
The DNA here is from genome assembly GCA_024865655.1 of Emberiza elegans. Lineage (NCBI taxonomy): Eukaryota > Metazoa > Chordata > Aves > Passeriformes > Fringillidae > Emberiza > Emberiza elegans. The sequence goes on along the minus strand of JALJVW010000085.1, from coordinate 19,281,190 downwards.
AATGATACGAGATCATATGTCCCTTGGAAAGAAGAAATCAAACCCAACAAACAGAAAACCCACAGTGTTAGTGGGTAAAATATTCCATTGAAAGAACTGTGTAGAAACAGAGGAGATAAAAATTAGAAATGGACAAGGCTGTGAGAGACATTTCTCTTTGTAAGACTCCTTGTACTATTTTATTCTGTCTTTACTGGTCTATAGTCCTTTCTCACAGCTTGCTAGATTTATGTACTGTTGAGCATGATATTAAAAATTATTCATGCCTTTGTTGCTGATTGGATTATTCCTATCTCATAATAAAGTCTATCTTAAGCATATAGCAAACTATTCAGAAATCTGCAGTTCATACTCTTTTTGAAGAAAAATAAATTCAGCATCTACCATAGAAGTTTACATCCCTTCTTTGATATTTTGAGTGCATTATAATTGATGTGTTGGGGGCTATTTCTCAGTTGATTTCTCCCAAATTCTCACAAAATTCATCTCCACGTAGTACTGCACAGTAACCATGGCTTTTCATTATTTTCAAGTTAGGAGTGATCATGCTTGGAATTCAGGTAGGTATTCAAGACGAACACAAATAAAAAACCCCATTTGAATACTGAATCAGAATATCACATGTTCCAGCTTGTGTCCATTGCCTCTCATCCTGTTGCTGTGCACCTCCAACTATAAAGCTCTCTCTCCCTTGTATCCTCCAGTCCTTCAGGTGTAGGCAGTAACAAGGTGTCCTTTCTATTTCCCATTTACAGGATGAACAAAACCAGGTCTCAGCCTGTCCTTGTCTGATGTGTGCTTTATTTTCCTTGGCTTGGGGACTCCACTGGACTCACTTCAGTATGTCAATGGCTTTCTTGCACGTACTCGTGGCAAAGGAAACACTTTTTTCAAACGGGGTAGAATTTCTGCTTTCATCTAGAATCTAGATATGGGGCAGAAGTGACACAAGAGAGCAAGACCTCAGGGTTTATAGCCCTGGTAACACTTTTCCTGAGGGCACCAGATGACAGAGATGGGTCAAATTTCAAGATCTATATTATAATTTGTCCTAAGCAATATACATTGTTTTTCAGGGATTTTTTTCTCTCTCTCTCTCTCTTTTTTTTTTTTTTTTTCCTAACCAGTCTATTTCCTTTGTCAGGGTTTCATGGGTTGATTCCTACAAGTCAAAGATATAGGCCTCTAAAAGACCCAAGGAGCATTCACACAACAATCATCTGTCATAACCTCTTGGGAATGAAGTCCTACGTATGTTTGGAATAGCTAGTTAATTATTTATGGACTGTATGAGAGCTGTAAAATATTCCACATAGATCTTTAAAAGCATTTAATACTATATAAAATATAATGTAGTAAAAACAAACAAAAAAATCCAACAAGCAGCAAAACAAAACAAAAGAAAGCCTTTATTTAACAATGTGAGAAATAGAGTGAAACACAAAATAATAAATGACTCATTTTCCACATTTTCAAAACACAGCATAGATTTACGGCTATTTAGGACCTTTGAGACCCCCTGAAGCATTTGTCATCCTTGCACAATACTAAGAGTATGTTCTATTTCACAAAATCTCTTTTCTAATGCTCTAATATTAGTCTCGTTGTTAACCTAAGCTTTCTACACACGCCCCGTACCCTGCTCTTCTGAAGGGTTTACATTTGCCTTAGCAACATCTCACTTACTTTGTTGCATCTCATGAAATTTCTAATCCATGAACTCTAGTCTTTCAAAGGGTATTTTCCAAGATCGCTTTAAGAAAGTCAGTCAGAATTTTCAGTGTATGCATTATTCATCTGTGTAGACAACCTAGGCACAGGAAAAATCCCTGATCATAAGCACTATTAATTGTGTGTGTTTGCCTTTACTCAGAGCTCACAAAAATATTTTTAAAATTTCATTTTATAGAAAAAAAAAAAAAACAAAACCACACAGAGAATTTTTGGCTTCAACTGTGTTTGTGAAATAGAATATTCATTTTTGGTCAGATTGGAACCTGTTTGCCCATGCCTCCTCCCTTGAGATGCAGGCAAAGCTCTTCTCCCAGGAGAGGGTACTGAGCAGGATCACCTACACATGGCAGGACAAAAGGAACATGGAATAAAATTTACTATCTTTCAGAATAAGAAGCCATGAAATTAGGTGTGTTATGTCATAGAAATGCTGTGCATAAACCTGCTTATAGGGAAATATGCCTACATCCTGCCTATGTAAAGGGCAAGTTTCTTGTAAACTGTTATGCAATTCTACTTGAACTTTATCTGAGTTATTTTTGACTTACCTCAGCATTACCTTTGCTAATTTGTAAAGTTGATATAATTGACCATTATCAGCCCTTGATATACAGACAATCCTGAGAGTTTGGAAGGTCTTAAATCTGAATGTGTTACTGTGACCAAGACTTGATCCATGTCAAAGTGATAACTCCTTGTGCTTGACTAATTGTCTGTGGGGTAAGGAGAAAGAAATAGTTTCCTGCAAAATAACAATACCATCCTACATTTATTAGCAAGTCAAAACCTAGCATGACTACAAATCTAGTGGAATTGTTGACAAAAGTAAAACATGCTGTATGCAGTGAGTTCTACTTATTACACTAATCAGAAATGTCTCATTTTTGCTTTGGGTTTTCTGATGTTTGTTGTTGCGCTATCCCATTTCTGTTTCACTCTAGCTGTATAAAGGATGCCCTTTTATGGCACACAAACACTGCATCCAGCAGAATGTCTCCTAGCTAGGAGACAAGAAACTACTACAAAGCACTTAATAAAGGCATCACTAACAATGACTACAACAATCATAACAAAAGGAACAACAACAACCAGTTATTATTTTACAACAATACTGAACAATATCAATGGTCATGTTATTGTTATTGTTACCACTTCCTGTCTGTACTTTGGACAGTTTTTCCCAGATTCCTGGAAACAAGCAGGGACTCAGAACTCAGAGCTGTGCTTTGCTTGAGTGCACTCATCTTCCAGTAAAAACTGAGACTGGGACAGACAATATAAAAGATCTGTTACTGTTGGAAACTGTCAAATCTTAGTTCCAGGTCAATAAAGTCAATGAAAGTCTAACCAAATACCTTTTTAGGTCCCTACCTGAGATGTTTTGTCCATGATTGATAACAGGCTGTTGTGGCTAAGATTAGCTTCATAAGGGAGAGAGTAAAGATATAGCTAAGGCTCACTATTAGATGCCTTAGGAGTGACTAGAAACTCACCCACAAATTAGGAAATAGAACTGCCCCATAAAAGGGGAAGAATGCAAAAAGAAATCCACTTTGCAAAAGGGAGCTATTTAGGCTCATCTGCAGAAAATGTTACAATGAAGAGAGTCTGCATATGCTTAATTCCTGAAAAGATGGATATGCTTTCTTCTGCTTGACATTTACAGCTAGAAACTCAGTCCTAGAGTTGATCCTGTAACTCAATTATTTTCTTCTAAAATAATAGTGATTCTCTTTTCAGTACATATTCAGTTGTTGGAATACTGTGGGGTGTGAGTAGACCAGATTAACTGTCTCAGTTACAAAACCAAGTTAAACTTATGCCCATACAAATGCACAAAGCCCTGGCCTCTATGGGGAGGCCCTTTGCTTTTAGTGAGAGAAGTTTTTAATTACTCTCTATTGAAGTGCTTCTAATATGCAAAATAATTAATTTTTTGGTGGAAACAACATAGCTGAAAACAACCTCATAGCCTGTTTTATTGAAATCCTTTGGCAGCCTCCAAAGTTCAAACCAGCACTGGAATGTCCACTTAAAATTTTGTAGAAAACTGAACATCCCAAAGTCAGAATTGACTAAATCTGTCTTTTCTGCATTGCTGCACTGCATCATTATTTCTTGTCACTGCTTTGGGAGGGTTGGGCCTTTGCCTGGAATTTCCAATGAGGTACTACAAGATCTGCTCATCACACAAGTTTGTCTTACACACAGGAGTGGGACAGACCTTGAGATACTCAGCAGTGTTCCAGTTTGTTTAGTGATGTACAGATGAAGTTGTTGAAATGTAAGTACTGAGACCAAGACTCAGAGAGGTTTTTAAGGTCTTGAATCTGAAACAGTCACCACTTCTATTAGTTTCATTTAATTAAAAGCTGGTAGGATAAATCTCTTTGGGGATCAGCTTTTCTTGCAGCTCTAGACCTTTACAGGTTTAGGCATTGGTTAGTAAGGTTTTATAAATGCTACTGGCGCCTGAATCTTAGAAGTCATTGGGTGTTTGAAGAAAAAGTTTAATTCAGTCTTGTCAATCTATCTCCTTCTGTCCTTCTATCTCCTTCTCTAATCTCATTTCATTCTATCAGAGCTGAAGTTTCCTCAGGAATAGATTTACCTTTGTGCACAGTCTTTATTTGCTGGTAGTAGTTATTTAGTGTTTGAGGATATACAGCTGTTGCTGAGAATTGTGTTGTTCATGTTGACTAAGCTTCTTTAGGTGATATAGTTTGAAGGATATTTTTGTTTTAGTAAATATTGTATTATCATTAGTCTTTGTTAATAAGGTTTTATTATCAGACAAATATTACTTCATTATTTAGTTAAATTAAAAGTCCAGGAACTGAAAGATATAGACTTACATAAGATAATTGTTTTACAACTCCATGACATTTTGATTAAAAAATAAGCACTATATGCTATCATCCACATACATTCTAAATTAATTCAGAAATAACTTGCAGACATAATTAATGAAGTATCCATAGCTGAGCAATCATGATTAAATAGATATAATACTAATGGAGGTACACACTGATATGTGAAACCATCATTTTCACCTGTATGCATTGGTAAAACTACAATTTACACCATATGTGGGTGACACACAGACTGCAGAGTGGCAAACTAGTAAGGACAAATCAATTATGCAGAGGAATCAGTTTCTCAGCAAGCCACCACCTTCCATGGTAAGGATGAATGCAACATATATACCAAGGAATGAGAAACACTGGTCATACCTAAAGAATAAAACATTATTCTCTGGAAGATAAGACTTCTAGAACACTTATTAGTGTTTATTAGGTAGTAATTGCTACAAATTTGTACCTGAATATAACCCTACATGCAACATAATGGCAGAAAATGCTCAAGTTTGAAGGGAGATTTGAGGAATGATTTTATCACTGTACAATGAATTACTGGGACTAACTTGATATAAGGTTCCATTGCAACTGTTGTGATTGACTTTTTAAAATATAGACATGGTTCTGTTACATTCCTTCTGTCAAAAAGATATTGGGAAATCTGAAAGTGCCTACAAAAAAGCTGTTGCAATAATTCAATATCTTAAGAAAAGGCCTTAACAAGGGACTTAAAGGAATCACTGTAGTTTATAAAAAAAAGATTGAAAGGTGACTTAATTTTAATATCTTCCTGGCAAGGAAATATTGGATTTTAATGGATTATCCAATCTATTACAGAAAGACATAATAAATCCCCTAATATATATGGCAATCACTTCACCCACCAGTGAAACAGACATGCTTCTGAATAAGAGTATGGAAGTTAGCAGTGTTCAAGACCAATAAAGAATAATTAAGGGCAGAAATAAAGCAGAATGTTATGGGCAATTAAAACTACAGTGGTAGTCTTGGAGGGAGGGATATAATTTTTCCAAATGGATTTTCTCAGAACACAAGGCTACAAATTCCTATTCTTTGTGAAGTCACTTTTTAAAAGTATCACAGCTTCTTTAATGACCAAAGGGGGCAGAGCTTCTGCTTTTTGCACCACTCAAAGGATATTCTTGCAAGTGAAGTACATTAAGTGTCACAATGAGAAAACAGAGCCGAATCTTTTCCACACTGGGTTTCTTTCAAGCTGTGCTGAGCTCCCAAGGCACACATATCCCATTCATGCAACTGTGTAGCCACATCAGTAATGACTTCTCATGGCTGTGACAGGTTTTGCACAGAGGAAACTATTCCCAGTGGTACATTGCTTCGCATTGTGTATGAACACCATGTCATCATATGCTCTTGGGGTGTGAAAAAAATATGAGTAGCTGCTAATATCTGTCATTTGTTGGAACAAAGACTAAGCTGACAACTGATATAGTGGCTTGCGTTAATTTGACAATGTTCACTTGAGACTGAGATCAGAGCATTTATCTGTTATCTAAGCCAAACGCTGTCATACAGATGAACAGGTAGGGCATTCATTGTTTTTGTGTCACTTTGTCCCCTAAGCGTTTCAAGGACAAAAGAGCAGGAACTGTTTTATATCCATTTTCTGCCTCAAGCAATGTTCAGAGTTTGACTCCAACTGCCTGGGAAGCAAAGACTTTGCCTTTCTATTAAAAAAAAAAAAAGTGATGAAGTTTAGAAAATGACAAAAAAATTAATGTCTACACACAGCAATTGGAATAATCAAATTAAAGCACAGTTCTGCAGAAAAGAACATGTGGAGCAAATAGCTATACAGGCAAAGTTGAGAAAGACAGTGAGCATAGAAGCAAAGTTTATAAGCAGACAGAATAAAAGACATGGATATTCTCAAAGTAGACCCTTCACATTTATCTCAGAATGGTGAAAGTGAGATTCCCTTATTCAGATCTTCCAGTTCTAGGAAAAGAATGGTACTATAAACTATTAATGTTCTGAATCATTCCCTACAGAGAAAAACAATTGAAGAAAATGAAAAAAATTCTTCATCCAGTAATCCCATATTCAATTTGTACAAGATGGCCTTATGCTAAGATTTCTCTAAATCACGCAAACACAATCTTTCCATTTTTACTCTTAGTAAAGCAACCCTTTGGTATCTCCAACACTGTCTTTTCAAAGTCTTAGAAAGAAATTAATGAAATAAAACCCCAAGGACATTTTGAACATGCCATTTGTCATGTAATGTCTTGAATGCTGAAAATTCTCTCTATCATTTTTTAGGTTTTGCTGTTGCTTTTTTCCCCTGCAGTTCTGATGACTGGAACTTGTTTGAAAAATGCACTTTAAAAAAATCTGAGGGTTTGCAGACAGTAAGACTCCTGAGATTGGGGGTTTTGAAAATTCACAATAGTTATGAAACACAGAAAAATAATCACAAGGCTTGCCAGCACAGAATTAATAAAGTGAGAAAATAATCTTCCTGCCTGTGTCCCAGATACCTAGGATACCTACAAGCTTTTGCTTGTAGGCTCTGCATTTACAATCAGAAATTTTATTGGCGCATTTGAACTAACGGATTCCAGATTTGTACATCTGAAGGTTGATGCAAGGATTTTCTCAACAAAGCAGTCTTGACTTGGGGACTCACTTTGGACAAGAAATAAGCATTAAAGTTGTATGAGAAAAGCATATCAGTAAAACTTGAGAATCGGTGGGAAAATCTTAGGTGATATAGAGAAAGTCTTTCCTGATCTCTCTAGTTTTGCTTGTTTTTTTTCTCTACTCTAAATTCTTTCTGGTTTTGCACAAAACTTTTGACTTCTTTTTTCATTTATTTGTCTTACTGCTTGCTTGTTCTTAGCATCCCCAGATTGCAGCAGTGTTCCACATTGTTACCAACTTCAGTTATGATTATTTGCTATATTTTCTGCTCCTTACCAAGAGATAGTAAAAAAAAAAAAGTCGTTGTTTATAAGTAATTATAAGGAATACTTAGGAAGTTTCATATCATAAAATGCCTATATACAAGGATTCATCAGCAGAAGTAAATTTTCTTTGCTCCCCTTGATGTGAAGAAAATGTGCATTCAAATTCTGTAAACAGGGTTACTTACAATTGAGAGGCTCTGAAAAAACAGAAACTTTTCTGTTCTGGGTAACCCAAAAAATGTGTATTGTGTATTGTACCTGTGCTACACCAATTCTGCCCAAGATTGTTACTGTTCCTTTACGAGCCAGGGGTCAGGAACCTGTTTGGCCCAGGGTGACTTTAAGAGAGAGGGCAACACTCATGTAAGGTCTCCTTTTTCTCTTTCCATTCTTGCAGGGATCCTAAGAGAAGGGCTTCTCCAAGCCAATGCAGAACCTTTCTTTTGTTTCTCTCTGAGCTCCTTGCTTGGTGCAGATCTCCAAGAAACTGCATTTCCCAATCCTAAACTGTGCGTGGGCAAATTCCACAAGTACCTGTCTGCAGCCACCACGCCAGGACTGGGAGTAGGGTCTCCCATTTTCAGTGGCCAGCAGGACTGCTTCTTTTCCCCTGCAACGTGGTGCCAACTCAGAACTGCAGTGCTGACACCAACTGGTTCCAGCCTGCCAAAAAAGTAGAGAAATTAACACTGCAAGTTCCTGCCCCTGCCTGAGTTCCAGCCACCGTTGCCAACAGAACTGCCGCCGCCAGGGGAGCAACCCTGTCGAGTGGGTGTGGAGCAAACAGCTGGAATGGCATTTCATTGCTTCTGGAATCAAGGCTTCTCTTTGTTTTTTCCTTGTTGCCTTTTGGTTGTTGTTTGGGGGAAGAGGGAGATTTTGTCACTGCAGAGGTTCAGATGCTCTTTTGATTTTTTTGTTCCCCTCTGTTCTCTTTCCTTGTTCTTCTGTGTCAACCACATGGTCAGGATGGCTTGTCTGCCATCTTGTCTTTGTCCCTTGAACCACACAGTCTTTTATGGCACCTGCATCTTGAGGGAGGGGCTTATCTGCCATCGTGAGCTCCTTGTTCCCAGGGAGCCCATGGGTTTCAGCACTGTTGTATCTAGAGCTTTTTACTGTTATATTGATTGTTGCTGTTTCATTTTTTTGTTTTTCCACTTATATCTTCTCACACACATCTCTCCCTGTTGGTGAAAGGGGAGCAGTTAAAACTAAAAGGAGAGGTAACCCATTTTGGAGTGTCTGCCCTGTAAATTTTCTTAAACAAAGACAATTTCTGTTGCAGAAGCCTTGATTTAAGCACATCTACTCTTCTTCCACTGTCTGTATCACAGTTTGGTGCAATACATCTTTGGTTGTGCAATTTCTGTAGTTTGTGGCAGGGTCTTATAAACCTCTGAAAAAAATTGCTAAATAGAGCCCATAAAGGGTCATTGGCTATTTCATGTTGGAAGTAGGCAAGTATTTAAAGCGCATCATTACTTCCCTTACCATGCACCTTCTTTCTGATCCTTTCATTTCAATAATGTAAGATAAATTTATGTCTTCCTTGAGGAAAGGGGCTTCAGGAACGCTCCAGGCATTTCTGTTGCTGAGAGCAAACCAGTCCCAAGAAAGGGTTAATCCTCCTCTCTCACTGTGTTGGTCAGCTCAAAAAGGAGTCTCTCAAGAGTCTACAGGACTCTGCTTCATAATCTTGCAAGGATTCAGTTGGTTTCTCACCACATCCAACTATTCCTAGGAAAAGAAATCTCTAATTGCAAGGATCAGAAGGGGATTATGCCAGGAGTTGGCCTGTGTCTCAAAAATAAAATTAAGAATAAAAGCTTTCCTTATTAATTTCAAATATTTTTGATTAGTTCTAACTAATTTTAAATTATTTTAACTAGTTTAGATTAGTTTTATTATCCCTCCACTTTGAAATCTTTGTTTACCATTGGATCTAAATGTATACAGGATGTAGGATGGTGGGAAAAAACTCTGAAATAACCCAAATTGTCCTCTATACTTAAAATCTCATATTTTTGATGTGTGATGTCATTTTGAACCAGTCCAGGGGGAATGAAGCAGGCAGCAATGAAGAAAAGATCAGACAAGAAGCTGATGGTGGTGGGAAAGGAAGCTGGGTGACAGGAGGAGACACTGGGATTTGGTGAGGACACCAGGAGTGGGGGGCATTAAAGCTGGATTGATGTGACATGCTCCAGCAGAGTGTGGAACTGGGAAGGCTGGGATCAAGGAACTAGGAACAGAGAAAGGGAGTCAAGAGTAACTGAAGAGCCAGGTTAAAATGTAAATATGGTAAAAGTCTCTCTGAGTGCTGACACACAGTGATAGGACAGTCTAAAGCATTACACTCTCTGGTAAGTTTCAGTAAAACACATTTCAGATTGATTGTTGTTCAGGATGCTGTTCAAGAATCCTTTGTAGACAGTTTAATAGAAGTGTGATGTTTAATAAATTTGTGGCTGAACTCGATGAAGAAATCATTGAACCAGAAAACAATAAGGTTGTCCTATATAGGCACTATAGAAGAGGGGTAGCAATAAACTTCTGTGATACAAATGCTTGTGTTTGCCTCTAGGTGGGTAAGGTGAATGTGTCGCATTGTGGAACCATAGCTGTACTCACCATCATACCAAAGCAACAAATTCCCTGGGGAAACCATTTCAGTTCAGAAATTCTCCTGAATAGCTTCCTGCATAATCGAAGAGAGCTGTTAGCCATTTTTCCTTCTGACTTTTCTGATGAAAGCTCTCTGCATGATCTCTGACAATTCCCCTGCAGTACTTCCTGTTGTGCATTTTATACCCTGCAGAATGTGCCTAGATTGCCTTGAAGAAATAAATTCCTAGGTTCATAGATTATCACCCTTTCTGAGAGTCTGTCTCTTTCTTTGTCAAAATACTTTAAAATCAACCCCAAGGCAAGCCAGGTTAAATTTAAGTAAAAGTTGGTAGTTATGACATACAAAGTAGGCAAGAGAGTTACAAATAATTATTAAATACCAGTGTGGAAATTAAAGAATAAATCCTCTTAATTTGTGCTCAGGTTAAACAGAAAACACTCCTGGGCTTTCATTTGAGCCATTGGTGCCATCCCTAACACCTGTCTGTGAAGTGTTACTCTTCAGGCAATGTTCATCACAGAGCATTACAATGACAAAAAAAACAAAAAAAATAATTAAAAAAAAAAAAAAAAAAAACACCCCAACAACAGCAAAAACAAAAACCACCAGAACAAACCACACATTCCTTCAAAACCAAGCTATATGGTTATTTGTCTGGATTTTTTTGTGTATTTTTAAAAAGTAGCTCAGGTGATTCTACACACATGCAAACACTTAAATAGTGGTGAGCAGCATAAGCACTCTGAACTTTGTAACTGCTGCAATGAATGTTGAATAAGAAAAAAATTTCTCCAAACTGTATTTTGCTGGGAAAGAAGGGATGCATTTTGTTTATTTGTCAGAATTACTGAGTGATAAGTAAATCACTAGAGCCACAGATCTCAAGGAACATCAGTAAATATTTGATTTCATCTTCCTTAAATTAGTTGTTTTAAGTGTATGTAGTCAACAGAAGGAGACAGACATTCTTTAGAGGGTGAGTCTTGAAGTCACTCTAAGGACTTTAAATGGCAGAAAACACCTCTGGAAGTTCTTGTCACTCCTAACTGCAGCAAACTAATTTAGAACCAAACACCAACTTCTAGACTTTTTTCCTTGGCCCTCCCAAAGACTGAAATTCATCTAACCTAGGCTACAAACAGGGCAGATTTTCTCTGCCGGTGTGGAGAGGCATCTACAGAAGTCAGTTTATCCTGTTCTAAAGGTCTTTTGTAACAGGAGCAGGCAATGGCTCTCTTGAGGCTCCTGTCACTCCATTAGCAGGAGAAAGAAGCAGTTTTAACAGTTGGTTCAGGTTAGATGGCTTAAAAAGCAAAGTTGAAATTAATTTCAACCCATGTTTGCTTTTTCACCTTTAGATTTGGATTCTGATTTGCTGAAGTTTTGAGTGCACCTTCAATCAGCAGGAAGCACAGAATAGTCTGAGCAGGAAAAAGACCACACCACACTCATAACTCTGTAAAATGAGCACAGAGATAACACAAAGTGGATCTCCTAAATTAGCGGCTAATCATTAGGAACAATTCCAACGTGCTTCAGTTCAGCACTTATAAATTGGGATAATGCCAGGCTTTCAATATTGAGAAATTTTGTGAAAATTAAGAAACCGATGTCTAAACAGTCTATTAATGTGTGTCACAAAATAGCTTCTGAACAAAATAGCAACCATTATTACAGCAAGAATTTAATATTATGTAGTAAACAAGCCTTTAGAGAAATGCAAAATATGAAACAGTCATTCACTGAGAGCATTGAGCACACCAGATATTATAGTTCTCCTTTGGGCTCAAAACTAAGCAATGCAACTCTTCTAAAGAGTTTACTTTAAGGAAAATCTTCAGTTGCAGATCTACCTAATTTGAATTTCCTTACTTCTTCTTTCTTTACTTAGTAATCTGAATAAAGCTTAAATAATACTTTGGTGTATATCATATTACATTTTTGCACATAGATATGGAAAAAGGATGAGGGAGGTGATACTGCTCTTTTTGTCAGCCCTGGTGAGGCCACATCTGGAGTGCTGTGTCCCCAGTACCAGAGAGATATGGAATTCCTGAAGCAGGTCGAGTGGAAGGCAACAAGATGATTTAGGGACTGGAGAACCTCTCTGATGAGGAAAAGCTGAGGGAGCTGGGCCTGTCAGCCTCAGGAAGAGATGACTGAGAGGGGAACTCATCAATGTCTGCAAGTATCAGAAGGGAGGGTGCCAAGGGGATGGAGTCAGGCTCTTCTCAGTGAAGCCAAGCAATAGGACAAGAGGCAGTGGGTAGAAATCAGAAGACAGAAAGTTTCACCAGAACATGAGGAAGAACTTAACTGTGAGGGTGACTGAGTACTGGAAAAGGTTGCCCAGAAGTATTGTGGAGACCCTCACACTGGAGATATTCAAAAAGTGTTTGGGCACAATGCTGAGTAACATGGTCTAGGGAACCCTTCTTGAGCAAAGTGGCTGAAATAGATAACGACCTTAACCATTCCTTGGTTCTGTGGAGAAGCGTGTGTATTTGTATGCCTGAATTTATTTATACATAAATTTATATAGTAATATTTTTATATATGTATGTATGTATGTATGTATATAAATGTTTATACACATGCATTTGCATTTGAAACTGTGCTGAAGTTTGGAAAGTTAGCTCAAGTCAGTGAAAAATGATTTAGTGTATAGCAGGAAGGTGGCAAGGTAAAAGTGAGTGATAAATAATTCCTGGCATGAGCTATAACTTCCTAGCATATAGAATATCTAAATTAAAATACACTTCAAAAAATCATTATTCAAACTATAGAATAATTTGCAAACATCCATGATTCTAAGCATAGAAACCTTCATGTTTCTAAGCATAGAACTGACTGACATTTTAATAGTTGATAAGAGTGTTTCCAAAAGAAACTACAATTCAGGGCCATTTTAGACCTGTAGTACATGTAGAATTTGATATTTCTGTTGTCAATTGTTCATACAGTTTATAGCCATATAGATATTTACATTGTTCTGTAGGAGAATGGACTGCAAGCAACATCAGTCCAGATGAGTTGCAAAGAGGGTGAACAGCCTTGCCCTTAACAGGTCATATCTATGTCCAGTAGGGATGGCTGTTATAAAAGAGTGGGTTAGCTGGTCGAAGGTGTTAAAGTCTGCTAGGGGGCTGGAGTCTGCTGGCTGTGCTGTGAAGAGGAAGAAAATGGTGGCTGTGTGAGGGACAGACAGGGTTAGGCTATTCTGCATGAAGAAACAAGTGTCTCATCTCATTTCTATCTCTAACACAAGGTCTAAGCCACATTGTTCTCTCTGTCGTAATGATACTTTGCTGTGTATCATAAATAAATATCACAGTAAGATCCATTCAGTAGAGTGTCCTGGAAAAAAAGAATCACTATCACAGAAGCTTCAATGTGTAATATTCATCTAAATGGCAACATTACCTTCAAAAGATAGTCCATTCAGAAAGCAATTGCAGAGGAGATGGACATATTCCTCTTATGGAACTATTTGTAACTTCCCAACAACTTGTTGTCAAATGTCTAAGGAAAGTCAACCTGTGTTCCTCTGATGAAGGAAACATACTTTTTCCTCTACATCTGTGTGAAAGTCTGACATAGGCAAAACAACTGCCTGCATTGGAAAAGAGCAGCAGATAAGTGCACTGTGGATATACTGGCCAGGTATAAACCAGTGCTTGGATTAGCCCTCCCAGCTTCACTATTCATCATGAAGGTCTTGAAAAAGACAAGGTGTGAATCTATTGCCCATCAAATCTATTGCAATTGGCTACTCTTCTCTAAATTTGGAAGAAAAGCGATATGAGATTCCACTGACCAATTTGACTTCATCTCCAGTCAATTATATTTAAATGACAAAAAAGTAAGAAAACAAGAAAATAACAGTTGATTTCAGAACATGGACTCATGGAAACTAGTATCACCCTCAAATAGTCAAGGGTGTGTCATTAATTTCTGAATGCTGAATAACCTGCCCATGTAGTTTATGTTGTAAACCAGCTGATGAATAAGCAGGGCAGCTAAATGTAATTGTTTAAGCCCAGCCAGCAACTCAGGCACACACAGCTGCTCACTCACTCCCCCATCAATGGCATGGCGAAGAGAGCTGGAAAGATAAAAGTGAGAAAAGCCATGGACTGAGATAAAGATACTTTTAATAGGCAAAGCAAAAGTTGCACACAGAAGCAAAGCAAAATAAGAAATTAATTTACTGCTTCCCAAGGTCAGGCAGGTGTTCAGCCATCTATAGGGCCCTGTCACATCCAATGGTGATTCAGGAAGACAAATGCTACCGCTAAAATTGTTCTCCTCTTCTTGCATTCCCCGAGCATTTATAGACTGAGCATGGTGTTCCACATTATGGAATTTCCCTTTATTAGTTATATATAAACCTTACTTATAATTTTGGGTCAGCTCTCCCGGCTGTGTCCCCTCCCAGATTTAGTCTACCTACAGCCCCCTCATTGTCAGGGGTTGTACAAGAAGCAGACAGCCTTGGCTCTGTGTAAGTACTGCTTAGCAATAACATCTGTGTATTATCAACAACATTTTCACTGCAAATCTAAAACATAGTCCCTTAGCAACTACTTTGAAGCCAATTAACACTATCCCAGAAAAAGGAAAAGTTTTCCCCATTATGGTTTCAGTGCTCTAGTTTCTTGTGCACCCTCTCCTTTAAAACATGAGAAACTCAATTGGAGGAAAAATAAAAATTATTCTGATGCAAATATAGTGGAACACAGTGAATGAACCATGAAGTCCCAATAGTTTGACCTTAGTCTAATTGAAATCAGTTAAAAATAGTCCCAGTGACTTCAGTGCTGCAGAATCAGCCCCTAATCTCCGAGAAGCCAAAGATTTTACTATCCCTGAATGCTGAATGCCTCATTTGGGGTCTAAAGAAATATGTGATTAAAATCTAATTTTGTCACAAGATGTACTCAGACTGAAGCTGAGCAAATAATTGATCATGAATAATTTATATGAGGAAGTTTATCTCTTTTCTTTGTCCCTGAACACCCATGAATAGATCATCATTTCTTCAAATTCACTTTTGCAGATTTTCTTGATTTTGAATAAACTGGCTGCTGTTTTCTTCACATATTTATTACTTGATCTTCACTCTTTCAGCTGTGTTAATTATTTATGATTAGTCAGAAATCTCATGATGCATCCCTCTAATAGCACAGATACCTCTTAAAAACCTCTGGCACAGATACTTCTTTAAAACTAAATTACATTTAAAAAATGAACCACCAAAAGCTTGCACAAGAACTTAATAAAACTCCACTTCTTACTTCAAAATGCAAATATGAAGGGGCACAAACATGAGCAAAGCAGTTGTTTTCTTTGTTTAACTGACTGATTAGTCAGAGGCTTTCCCTGTCTGACTTTCAAATCAATTTCTGTTTTAGAGATTGTGTTACAGTAGATGATTTTATGGAACTAAGCTGCCTGTCCCTGCATATGTCATATGGCTGCAATCTTGCAATATTAACTGTTGTGTTTTCTCTCTCTACACCTTTATTACTGCTGCTGTTATCACTTCAATTTAGACAGATATGTTTGTGTTAACTTTTGAAATTGCATAGATCAGCTATCTATATCTATTTCCCTGTAGTTAATAATGTTGAATTTGTGTTGGAGACATATTTATTATTTTCTCATTATCTTTAATTTTCCTTGTAATTTTCACCAGTGCATTTTATGAAAAAGTAAAGTATTATAAATTGGTAAAATTCAAAATGAGAAGTCAAAAAATGTGACTGTAATTGTTCAAAAATTAAATCACCTTGTTAAAAGAAAAGGTGCAATATTTTGTCCTTAACATTTTGGAAACAGCATAGGAGAAACCATCAAGAAAATATTCCTACAATATTTTTACTGTCAGTTTTTCCTCTCAAGAAGTACATAAAAGTCATCCAAATCTGACAATGAACCTATATGTACTTCCAAACTGTCCTCTAAAAACATCTAGAATTGATCAAGAAAAATCTGGTACACTAAGTAACTCTTCAGAAACTATGAATCTTGAAAAAATATTATATGTTACAAACAGTTATTAAATTAAAAACAGTAGGGGTAGTATGGTAAGATTTTCATATTAGACATTTAATTTTTAAGGATGCTGTCTTCTTGAAATTCAGTGTGAAAATGTGACGATGAAGCTGAGAATATATTCTCACATGAAATTAGATCACATGAATCTAAAGAAGTACTGTAGTTATCATTCTTAGACCTCTATTTGAAAAATATGTTTCATTTTCTTAAAAATCAATCCACCATTAAACCAGTCACAAACTCGAAGGAAATTGAAGAAAGGTCTGAAACATTAAAAAAAAATAATTTCATTTTTAAATTGTACTTCAAGAAAAAATAACAAAGGAGAAAAATTTCTGAGAGGCAAGGTTAGAAGAGGTCTTGGAAAGTATTCAAGGTGAAATATTAAATAAAACAACAGAGTTAATTAAAAGTAATTTTGCTAACTTTTGAAAGTCAGTCACTGAAAGAAACACCAAGAGAGCCTCAGTATGCAAGCAGCAAACCCCATCTAAACTGTGGTCACAATGACAAACTGAAGCATTATATTACCACTTTTAGTAAAGCAAGTGTATCATCAAAAGTTATAGATTTGTAGACAGTATGTGTTTCTTCTGCTGTTCTCATATAATCCTACTACTGTTTAAAAATTGACCCTCCCGTGGGATTAAAGGAGTAGCTAAAAGCATTGTAATTGCAAAGGGAGGCATTTGCACAATGGATAAAGATACAAGAGGAAGAAGTAAATGTGTGGAATTACAAAAACATTTAATTTAGGATGGTGGAAAAAGTAATTTCACATAGAAATTTATCATTCAGGTGGTGAAGAAATGCTGCTACTACCCACGTGGAATGCTTATTTTGTCCTGATTTGTAACTGAATTAGAGATGTATTTTGCTGGGAATTGTTCAGTGCCATTGTTTTTAATACAAATGATAGTTTATCCAATTTGATTCTTTCTGGAGGAATGTATCAAGAAATATTTAATTAGGGAATATGTCTCAAAATATAACAGTGTAAAAGTGTTGCAAAGGCACATATCCCCAAAATAGCATTCAACTAGTAGTGTCAGTTAGATATCAAGCTGTCCTTATTGTTTTGTTATCTCTGATTTTAACCCATATTTCATCATCCAACAGGGATGCCCAACAACCATGCTAAGAGTCCTCTCTCTCCAGGCCAGGGAACATTGTATTCATTTACAAGGAGTTTAAGCATAAAAAACCTAGAGCAACATTAAGTCCTGGATGAGCTTATTTCTTTTGTTTAATTTGAATTAACAATCAATGCTGACATTCATTTCAGAAAGAGAACTTAATAGTTTATCTAAAGAATGAGTAGGATATGGGAAAAATTGTTTCCCAGTAGCTAGGAGCCTGCTGAGGGTACAGAGCAAGAATAAACAAATAGGTCAAAAATTGTGTCTTACTTAATTCCTTATAATGACTTCCGTATATTTTTACTGGGAAGACTGCAAAAATATTCTGTTAAAATGTTATTTTCAGGTGTTTTATCAGGCATGATTCCTCCAATGCAGCTGGCTAAAAAAAAATCAAGGTTTAAACACTTGATAGAGCTCGCAGTATTCTGTAATACCAGGTGCTGAACTGGTGACACTGGCAGGATATCTTCTGAGATCCTGCTCATCTAAATGCAGACTGATTAAGAAGAAAAATATTTGATTCTGATCATAAAGATCTGGGTTCAAATCTTCATCCTCTTAGCTTCACACATACCAGTAGCAATGTCAGTCCTGACTGGCAACATATCTTTTTTATTTTTGTCACAGTCTGTTGTGAAAATAACCATAAAAATTGTTAAAAATGAAAACATTTTTCTTTAAGTACATGCTAGGCTATCCTCAGACATAAATATGCCACATACAGTGTAGAGCTCATTTGATGACACGCAAGGTCATCAAACAAGGACATGGTTTCTACTGTTGCACCTATTAAATGCAATAGAGTGATTTTGTATTTTCTGAAAATTCCTTGATGCTTTATCTTTCTCAATGCTTGAAACAAACTGGGACTTGGACATTTTTCACTACAGATGTTTATTAAGGAAGCACATTATCTCTGGTATAATTTAAAGCAAAACAAAGGGAAAACCAAGCAAAACCAACAAACAAACACACAAAAAACACCCCCACCACAACCAAACCCACAACCAGCACTTTTAGCTAACCCACCTGGTTTTGCCAGAGTCGTATCAGGAAGCCTATACATTAACCGCTATGCTGCAACACTGTGAGGGCAGTGACTTCCAAGAAAGCAACAGTAGCAAACAGCACAGGGAGCACAATTACTTTGTCCTATGCTGACATCTGAGGAGCAAACAGCTGCCTGAAAGGTTGGTCTTTGTTCCCTAATGAGTTCTTACAACTGAAATTTTGCTCCTGTTTCCACAACTCCATTGTAAAAGAGGAAAGCCATCTTCATCTGCTGTTAGCCTATACTGGTCTGGACTATTGTTTAACCATTTCAGTCTGGGCACCTTCACTGGCTAAACTAATTCAAACCCATAAGAAGAAAGGGCCTTTTGGCACTTTCCAGCCTCTAAAAGTTTCAGACACCCTGGTGACAAATGTACTTTTAGAATATATTAAGGAAATATAAAAGCCTGAGATATGCTGCATGGTTAAAGCAAATCCATAAAAATTATCTTCCAGAATTCATTCCTTGTGGCTCAGTGGTATTAAGGAGAGTGTAAATACAGTCTAGCATCTTTTGAAATATTTTTAAAGCATACAATAATGCTACAACAATAATAAAAATACATCTTCATATGTATCTTGTTGTCTGTAATAAGGTCAGGTAATAAAATCCAGGAAGAATAAAGGCAATTTAATTATTTCTGTAGGTCAGTGAGCAGTTAACATTGGTATCCTGATATAAAACTAGATTTAACACAGATGGGATAGGTTAAACGTTTGAGTATATGTATGCCCAAGATCATAAATAACTGTCAGAGGCTTACAAGAAATATAATTCTCAAAAGGACCTTTGTAAAACAGGAATGTGAGTTCCATTGAAAATCTCATTTAATTTCAAGGTGTGCTCTCAAGATTTATATTCCATTAAGTATTTACCATATGTGCTTCTCTGAATCAGATGGCAAGAATCCCCACTGAATTGCCAAAGGGAAATGAACACATTTGCTAACCTGTAAATGTCTCTTGTTGACTTGGAAGTCACGCTTTATGTGATCTATGGTTTGGAGGCTGCTGGTGGAATGGACATCGATCCATGACATCAAAATGGAGAAGAAAAAAATTTTTCTGTCAGTACCTTTGTCATTTCTGCTGTCAACTGTTTTGGGACTGTCAAGGGAAAAGAAAAATAAGGTCATTTCCCTAGACTGTAATGCAGAAAGAGAGGTAACTTTCAGTGATTAGAGCTAGCAAAAAACTTTTAACAGAGCCATTTTCACAAGAGAGTACCATGTAAGTGACTGGAAATCTCCTGGGGTTTAATCAGCCTCACTCAAATTTAATAGCAATAATTAAATAAAAGCAAAGTTAAAATTAATTGCCCAGTTTAAAGTTTCATGTTCTGTCTCTCATATGATATTCATCCAGAATTGTATTGTATATTATATCTAACAACATTCTTTTGTAAAATAACATGAAATAGATTTTCAACATTGAAAGAAATTGTTTCAGCAGTAGGAGAAATTATTCCAAAACCAAAGTGTTCAGAATTTCCATTCCCAAAAAGGTGGACTTTTTGACCTGTTTGCAAACAGTCTTGAATTAGAAAATCCCAGAGTATCCCACCAAGTTGAAAATTCTGCTTTCTGGACATGTCCAAATTTTAATTTTTCTATGGCATTATTATGGTCTTAATTAGGCTCAGCATACATTTCTAAATAAGCAATCATGAAACTTGAATTATGCATACAGGTAGCATATTCAGAGCATAAAGAAACATGCAGATCATGATGGCCACGACATGGAACAACATCAGGGAGGTCTACACATTGCAATGTTACAGGCTGGGGACGGTGTGGCTGGACAGTGCTCAGGTGCAAAGGGACCTGGGGGTGCTGGTTGACAGTCGGCTGAACATGAGCCAGCAGTGTGCCCAGGTGGCCAAGGCCAATGGCCCCCTGGCCAGTATCAGAAATAGTGTGGCCAGCAGGAGCAGGGAGGTCATTCTCCCCCTGTACTCGGCACTGGTGAGGCCACACCTGGAGTATTGTGTCCAGTTCTGGGCCTCTCAGTTTAGGAGGGACGTTGAGATGCTTGAGCGTGTCCAAAGGAGAGCAACGAGGCTGGTGAGGGGCTTGGAACACAAGCTGTATGAGGAACGACTGAGGGAGCTGGGGTTGTTCAGCCTGGAGAAAAGGAGACTCAGAGGTGACCTTATCACTCTCTTCAGCTTCCTGAAGGGTGGCTGTGGTGAGCTGGGGGTCGGTCTCTTCCTCCGGGCAACAACAGACAGAACAAGAGGACACAGTCTCAAGCTGCGCCAAGGGAGATACAGGCTAGAATTATAGAGGAAGTTTTTCACAGAAAGAGTGGTCAAATACTGGAATCATCTGCCCAGGGAGGTGGTGGAGTCACCATTTCTCGATGTGTTTAAAAAAAGACTGGATGTGGCACTTGGTGCCATGATCTAGTTGAGGTGTTAGAACATGGGTTGGACTCGATGATCTTGAAGGTCTCTTCCAACCTAGAAATTCTGTGATACACTGAAGGCTAAAGAATGTGATTTCAAAGTTATAGCCTTTCCCTTTGTGTTTTTACCATAATATCTATCATATGTTTTGCTTTTCATGTCACAATTTCTGGATTCTGCCTAATAGAAAATCTTTTAACAGAAAGGAAAGAGAGTTAAGAGAAGTTTTCATTATGTTTGCGTATGTCATATTTGTTCTATATTCAGAATGCCTTAGAAATAAATTAAAGGATTTTCATGGTCCGAGTCTAAATTTGCATAGCTATCTAGGCTAATTTATTTATCAAAACAGTATGATAAATCCTCACCAAGATTCACTGAGCTTTGAGTCTACAATTTATTTCCCTCCAATCTGCTCTCTACAGTTCCAAAACTCTTAAGGTGACTTTTGTCTTTTAATTTTAAAATAACTCTTTCCTTCTGTTACTCCCATATTAGCAAAGGAATATCTTGGAAGCTGCCTGGGATATGTTTTTCCTATTGGCCAAGTATTTTTGAGGAATGCTTGTGATGCTGGCAGCGCTGAGGGGCCCAAGCCAGACCTCCAGCACCTGATGTTCCTACATTCAGGGCCAAGTTCTCCTGCCAGTATTCTGAATATACTGGGCAGAGGTGAAATAGAATGCATTACAGTCCAGTAGCAGATGACCAAAGACTGGCACTTCCCTGAGAGCAGTGGGACAACCTTCAGCTGTAGCTTGACAGAAGGTCCAGCAGCATCAGTTGGCTCAGCAAGCTTCCATTAGATTTGGTTCTCAAACTTAACAGAGGAACATTCCTGTCCATCTTGAAAAGTTCTTGTCCAATTACAGAAAAAATTATTTAATTCACCATCACCTCTGCCCCAACCAGGCAAAAGACAAAAAACCATCAAGCAACTGTGGGGCAAGGGAAAATTCAGTCTAAGCTGCTTTTCCATACTGAGCAGAAGCTCAGATGTGGTAGATTCACCTTGTCTGGCCCACCAAGCCTCTCCATCATTCTTCTCAGCAGGATGGGACAGGAGAGAATAGGATGGGGAAAAAAGCACTTTTGGGTGAATCAAGAGAAAAGTAGTTTAATGAAGTAAAGCAAAGGAAAACAAAAATATTTTTCTCTACTTCCCATTAGAAGGCAATGTTCAACCACTTCCCAAGAAGCAGGGCCTCAATAAGCATAGGAGTTACTTCAGAAGGCCTTAATAACAAACGTTCCCCCCTTTTCCTTTCTCTTAGATTTTATTGTCAAGCACACATCATACGGTATGGAATATCCCTTTGGTCAGCTTAGGTATTTCTCCTCTGAATCTCTTGCCCATGCACAGCCTGCCCTTTTGAAGGGAGGTGAATTTGGAGAGAACCTTGATGCTGGGGCATTGCTGCTCAGCAGTAACCAAAACACTGTTCTCTTATCAACAACTTTCTGGCTACAAGTACAAGCACAGCACTATAGCTACTGCTGTGGGGCAAAGTGACTCCACCCCAGACAGACCCAGTGCAGCAGAGAATTAATATCTGCATGTGTTAGTCACTTTGCCCATTCAAATCTGATCTATTTGGGCTTTTTTAAAGACTGTGGATCCTGTATCTGTACTTGCAGAAATATTTGCGTGCCAGGAATTTTCTAAGACTGTATGCAGAGCTACAAGAGTTCTTTGTTTTCCTCTGGGACACAATTACTCACTTCTGTCACCACAGTTAACGTTAACATTGTTATTAACTTTACCAGGCCTATTAGCAGCACCTTTCAAGTTTTCCTGCTTCAGTTCATGATGGGTAGGGTAGTAAGAAGTGAGCCCAGAGCATCTGGAGTAGTGTAATAAGAAGGGATATTATTACAGGCTGTAAGATCCTGCAAGGTGGCACAGCATCTAACTAAATCATGGGCCCTGAGCCTTTATCCTTCTCCCTGCTCCCCACACAACAGGCTAAGGCTTAGAAGGCTCAGGTCACCTTGCTGTGAAATTGGAGTATGGAGAGGACTTTGCACTGTGTAAAGATATGGAATTCTTTCTTCTCAGTGCTTTACATAAGACAAAAACCCAACTTTGCCCAATGGAAAACAAAGATTGCACATGTAGATGAATAACTTACCTGTTCACTAATGGAGCTTTCACCCCTGGATGCAGCTAGGGCTGAGATATGGGCCCAGCTGTTTGCCATGCAACACCTGTGCTCCATTCCTTTTCTAAGAAAGCAACTTTATCCACCACTAAGCTGTCTTTAAATGTTGCATAACACTGGCTCTCTGAGCTGCAGAATAGAACCTTATGCACCAATACTGGTTTTCATTCATTAGTCCCCATAATCTGATTTTCTTCTTCCTGTTGTGAGGAGTCAAGCTGTGACAAATTGTTTGAACCAACAGGCCTGCCATGAGATATGGTTTGCATTGTTGGCAGTTTTCACAGAATAGGAAAATAGAGAAAAAATACATTTTACTGAAACTTCTCATTTGCATGACATTAGTAGGGGAAAAGAAGCATATTTTCAATAAATATTCAGTGACTACCATAAAAGATCATATGTTTCTATTTCACTTGAATAAAAAAGTTTTTCTGTACAGCTTCTGTAGAAGGTAGTTTTAATTCCAGCTACCAGTCAATCTATGCTTCAGTGCATTATAGACAACACAATCTCCTCCCAAACCTCACTCAGAGACAGATTATTATTTCAGAAGAATCAGGAGATTTATTTAGTATTGAAATTACATATTTAATTTGGTTTATAATACTTTCTGTAGATAGATGTTTTAATCACTGTGGTTGTAAAATATAAGCGGGTCTATGACTAAATATGAACAATTTATAAAATGTACCATATGCTCTTTATAGAGTAAAGGGAGGGTTAGACTGCATTTGGCCCAAATCTGAATTTAGGAAATAAATAAGGATAATTTTCAGCCTTAGCATACATTCTGATTTGAGCACATTTCTAGGGCCAACAATCAGGGAGAAGGGCCTGAAGCAGGAGATATGGTCTCATAGAGAAGAAAGAAAAAAATTCTTAGTCATGGTGAATAATGTACAAGTATATGAATTTACTTCCTAGAATATATGAAAGATCTTTCTAATTCATATTCTGTCTTAGGGGATAAATCAGTGAAACTATTTGCTTGGAAAGTAAAAGATTCAGAGTGATGGAATAAAAAGAATGATAAAACAAGATGAAGAGACACCCACCTCAAGCATGAGTACACAAATGGGAAGGAGGAACTGAAGCACCACATACAGTCAGAAAACTATGACATTGCAGGAATAACCAAGTTGTGATGGGATAGCTCTCAGGGGGAAGGGAAGAATTCCTCTGTGAAGCAGCAGCTCAGATGTGGAGAGGGGCAAGAGGCTGGGCAACAGTTCAAGGGTCAGAATCAGAGAAGTCAGTGAAGGTGCCATCATGGTGGAACTGTGCTGCAGACACAGTACAATGAGAAAATGGACAGTGCTTCTCATTTAAAAAAAATCTTTAAACAACTCAAGGAAGTCTACAGATCATAGACTATTCCATAATAGGGGCTTTAGCCTCACTGACACCCACTGAAAGACAAAACAGCAGTATGCAAAGAATCCAGAGAATTTCTAGAAGGCAATAATTGTCCCTTGGTACAGGCACTGGTGGGCCAGCCAGAGTGGTGAGCAGCTGTATTTGTTATTCAGAAAGGAGGAAAAGTGGTTAAGGATGGGAGTCTAAATGGCAGCCTGGTCTGTAAGGACCACAAAAGGAAGCTGAAGATTATGTGGGAGTAAGGAAGGCAACTACCAGAGCACAGACTGGTTTTCAGAAGAGCTGATTTTGGATTATCAAAGAGCTGGTAAGTGGGATCATTTGGAATGAAAACTTTAGAACAAAAAACTTTGAAACAAAGAAGATATGGGGGTGTTTGTGAAAGGAACAGGTCATACAGTGGCAGCAGGCACAGATAAAGTTGTGACCAACCAATGAACTCCTATCCCTGAATCAGTCTCTGTGGAAATGGATACAGGTGATGGGTCTGTGAAGCTCAAGGGAGAATGTAGGGAGATACCACTGCTGCTGTAAAGATAGTTTAACTCAACACAAAGATGATCAGACTTTTTTTAGGTAAAATGGTTTAGATAAATCAGTTGAGGAATCAACTGTTTGTGTACATGGCTTTTTAATGTTAGCTGTTTCCCAGAGTTAATTAAGAGTTTGAAAGTTTTCTTAAGTTAGACAGATCAGCAAGTGGGAAGTGTAGATGTGGCTAAGTCCAAGAGGGAGCATTAAAAGCTGAACAACAACCAAATGAACTCTGAAGAGAGCAACAGACTACTGCTGACTTCAAGCTGCCTATTCCTTCCTGGTAACAGAGAAAAAAGCATTGTGATGGTGTGCATATAGACAGGCAATGGGAATCACATTTGCATCATGTTCCGAGTATATATTACAAGTGTTATATTCTGCACAGTGTAGAGTATTGCAATGCTCTTTTAGTACATTGCTGTATCACTCTGCCAAATCATATCCCTTGAAATTTATTCAAAAAGGTAAATGTGTTATCAAATATTAACTCCTCATGTCGAATATCTTAATGAACCCATTCAGAGAATATGGAACTCTGAGAAAGGTCCTCAATGTTATATTTACCTTAGCTTTCATTGATGTCTCCCAGGCCTCTGTGCTTAGCTTTAAGAAGTTCAAGGCTTTAAGAGGTTCAAGGAAAAAAATTGTTACACTGGAATGTGTTCAGCCAAGTTTCACAGAGATGCACTTGCTCTGTATAGAGATGCTGAGAGAGCTGGGCTTTTTGAGGCTGGAGAAGAGATGGCTTTGAAGGAAGCCAGCTGCAGCCCCTGTGCCTATGGGGAAGGTGTGGAGGAGATGGAAACGAGTTCTTTGCATTAGTGCATGGTGAGAGGATGAGACCAAGGTCATAAATCAAAACAAGAGTGGCTGAGACCAAATATGAGGGAAAACCTTTTCACCATAAGGCCAGCCCAGCAGTAGAGTTAAGTTGAACCGACAGGTTGATCTAGATCTATCCTTGAAGGTTTTTCAAAGTGCTGAACAAGCAGGTTTGATCCCATACCTGGTCCTGCTGTGAGGAGGAGGCTGGGGAAAGACCTCCTGAGGTCCTTTTCACACTCAGTGAATTTGTGATCCTTTTCAGTAGGGATACATTACATAATGAGAAAATAAAGCATGATACTAGACACTCCCTGTTTCTAGAAACCTGAAGGAAGTGTCCTAAACTAGCAACTGAATTTCTATTTTTTTGTCCTTCTTCCATTAGTCTAATTAAGATATAACTTCTGCCTCAAGACTATTCTGTGGCAATAGCATCAATGGTGCTTGTAGTAACTTGTTTGCAGCACACTGTCCATCACCTTACTCAAGGCCCCTTTTGTATTATTAGAAACAGTAATTATTTGTTCTTTATTCCTAGTCTCAATCTCATTTATGATTTCTTCGGTGGAATTGTTTTTCTCTTTTCTGCTCTCAGTCACCGCAAAGTTGAAGAATCTTGATTCATTCAATAGGTTTGAACATAACTCTGGTGATTGTCTGAACCTTTGCTTAGCTTTACCAGGCCTTTTTTGAAAAGGTGCTGACAAGGACAACCAGATCTACCCTTACCATTCAGGATTCAGGTGCACCATAAATGTACACAACAACATAATAATGTTTCCTGATTTGTTCTCTATCCTTTATTAATAATCTCTAGCTTTCTTATTTGTTTGGCATAGAACGCTTTGTTGTTGTGAGATGTTTTTATACAATTATACATAATAAAAATTTCTCCTCTAAGTGGTAATAGCTAATTTAGAAGCTATCACTGTGTATACATACTTAGGCTTGTTTTTCTCCAGGTGCATTACTTTGCATTCATCAGCACTGGATTTCACCCACCACTTCATCACCCAGCCACTCAGTAATATCATGAGACTCTTTCCTAACTCTCTTCATCTGGCTCTGAATTTTAATACCCAGAAAAATGTTATCAGGAAACCTGTCACCTCGTTGTGTATCTTCTTTTCCAGACAAACAAGTACACTGAATGACAAGGTCCAAACTTAGTACACCTTTGTATTTCGTTTGCAATTCCCAATCTCAACTGCTCCTTTAATTTCCTTCTAACAGTGTCTCCCAAAATTCTAGCATCTCTTTGTGAAGCCTGAATTCTAACAGAAGTTACAAGAGGTTTTTTGCTCCCAGAAAAAGTTACTTTTACAGTTGTGGTTGTCAACAGTACAGTAGCTCTTCGAAAGGATCTCACAAAGCCACTTTGTTTAAGAGCACTTGTTTACTTTTCCCCTTGCATCAGTCTTTCTTGTTCTGCCATCTAGCAATCAATTTTGCCTTGCTCTTAGGGCCTTCTCTAGAGGGTGCTTCCCCCATCAATTTTCAGATTCTTTCTATTCCCATACCATTTTAGCCCCACCTTATTTTTAGACTTCTGGTATTTATCTAGACATCTGGACATCTTACTCTGTTTCCCTGTCTTTATGTATCTTGTTTACAAAGGCCTTTATTTGTTGAGACAGCACTTTGACTATATTTTACATGAATTTTATTTGCACCTGACACAGATGTGGCAGGTGAGATGGATAGAGTTATTATAAACCATAGGATACTGCAAGCATGCTTCCATGTGCAGCTGGGGGTATCACACTTCTTGAAATATAGCTCCTGCCAACTCTCCTTTCTCTGCTCCCTGAGACTGCCTCTGCATTGCTTATTCCTTGGACTTGTCTAACCCATCCAAATGACTTCATAACACATAAAAATAAAACAAACAGATTTATTGAAGAATTTTTAAATTCTAGGGCTAATTCCACTACCCATATGCAATGGACTGGACTGGAATTGCACAAATTGGAAACCTCCTCCTCTGCTAAAATATAGCATTATATTGCAGCATGCCTGATTTTCTACCTCAAGATTGCACTAAAATCTTTCTATATATAAAATTATTTTATGTTATAATTTTCATACTCAGTGAATAGTCAAACTGTGCAAGGGCATCCAGACTTTTCTGTTTTGCTCTGGGGAAAAGGCTATATAAAAGATAAAATGACCCTTAGAGCATGAAAGGAACTATCTTTATCTTCACCAGTCAGGGATCTTACTGACCTTTAGGAAGAGCAAAATTAGATTATTCTCTACCAAGAGAAAAATAATATTCATTTGCAATCCAAACACCCAGCTTTCATCTGCAGCAGATTTAGAATTCCTGCCCCTAAGTTGAATTAAGTAGAATTCATAAAGCAAATGTTTAGAGTGGAAGCCATCATTTATAATCATATTTGGGAATACTCACTGCATTCAGACGTGAGTCTTTTGGGACTAAAAATGACCATGAAAACAGGCAGCTCCATGCTTTCCCTAAACAGATACCTCCTTCAGCTGCTATTAAAAACAATTTAGAAGAAGGAGATGCTATCTCAGAGAACAGCATATTTGATACATTGTAAAATAAGACTAAAATTACATATTAGAAGCATTGTTATAATGTGGGAAAATATCATTAAACTAAATGAAACAGGGAAAATAATTTCCAGAAAATCTTGTCATATTTCCTCTCCTGAAAGCACAAGTTTTTTCATGAAAATATATTTAAAATATTCAGGAAAAATAAGGCAGGTAATCTGCAATTCCAAAGTGTTTATAAAGTGCAGTTTGTGAAATGTTTCTGAAGATAAATTAAAAGTCCAGCTTCAGAGTCAAAAGATTTTTTTTTCATGAAGAGGAAGAATTATAATTGTGGCAGTGTAATATTTCAAATTAAATTTACTTTATTGATTCTTCCAGTTTTAATCAGCAATTACTGTGTTTAAAAAGAAGTGCAAACCACAGAAAGTAAACTATAATCCATGCTTTACAGAATGTATGTATTTAATGAGAGGATTTCAAATATACATGACAGAAAATAATCTCTATTAAGTAACTAGCATTGTAAAAGTCCACAGTTGCTTTTTCAAATGTTATCAATAGAGAACAAGAAAACTTTTATGTAGAAATTTGTTACAAAATCTGTATGGCAAGAACAGTCTTCAGTTATATAAAATACAAGTTGCCTTCCTACAGGGTGATTGGCAGAAAGCTAATCTACACTTTCAGAAAGGAGCTCAGAGGCAAATTCTTTAAACAGTTTATATCACTTTAAGCAGTCAATAATAATTACGTCACAATTTCATTATATACTGTCATTTGAGAATATAATGTGTAATCTCATTTTATCTGTTAAATTATTTTTTCCAATCAAGATCTTAATGTTGGGTATCCTTATGACTATGCTTGGATATGAATAAAATAATTCCATACAGGAATTATTAACATAAGTGATAACAATAATTATGCATTCCATTTTAACAATGAGGAAAAATTGGGGGAGATTAAGTTTCTATACATGCAGATTTGATGGATGTTTATTTAATATTATATGCCAGAATACAATGCAATACAATACAATAGATTATTTCAGTTGGAAGTTACCTACAACAAATCATCTTGTCCAGCTCCCTGACCACTTCAGGGCTGACCAAAGTTAAGGAACATTATTAAGGGCATTGTCCAAATGTCTCTCAAACAGGGAGAGGCTTGAGGCATTCACTACCTCTCTAGAAAGCCTGTTCCGGGGTCTGACCATTGTCTCAGTAAAGAAATGCTTCTTAATGTCCAGTCTAAGCCTCCCTTAGTGTGGCTTTGTCCCATTCCCACAAGTCCTATCACTGGACACCAGGGAGAAGAGATCAGCATCTCCCTCTCCCCTTCCCCTCTTCAGGAAGCTCTAGATAGAAATGTCTTCATCCCTCAGCCTCCCTTTCTCCAAACCTGACAAACATAAAATCACCAGCCACTTCTCACAGCCTTGCCTTCCAGCAAGGAAGACTGTCACTGGATTTGATGCCCTCTTCTGAATACATTCAAGAATTTTCATGTCCTTCTTAAGTGCTGCAGTCTAGAACTGCACACAGTTCTCAAGGTGAGGCTGCACCAACACTGAGTACAGGGGATAATCACCTCTTTTGACCAGCTCTGTTTGATGCAACCAAGAATGAAGTTTGTCCTCTTGCCTGCAGGGCCCACTAACTGCTCAGATTTCCACTGAAAATGCTTTTCCCCTTTCAGTAGTTTTTTTAACACTTGGATGTGTCCCTTTACAGCTGGCATGCACTGTAGCTCTCCTGGTAAGGGCTGAGGCAAAGGAGACTCGTGGAGTGTTTACAAGTGCCTGAAAGGAGGCTGTAGCCAGGTTGGGGTCATCCTCTTCTCCCAGGCAACCAGCAACAGCACAAGAGGAAATGGCCTCAAGCTGTACCAGGGGAGGTTCAAGCTGCACATCAGGAAGAATTTCTTTACTGAAAGGGCTGTCAAGCATTGGAACAAGCTGTCCAGGGAAGTGGTGAAGTTGCTATCCTGGAAGTGTTCAAGAAGTCACAGGGTGTGGCACGTATTGCTATGGTTTTGTTGACATGGTGGTGTTCAATCAAATGTTGGACTCATGATCATTGAGGTCTTTTTCAACTCTAACAACTCTGTGATTCTAGAGAAATAAGGCAGTAGAAAATACAGTATTTGTACTATCAGCAGAAATCGGTTAATTGAGATGATGGTGCTTACTGAAATATGTCTAAGACTTTTTTTAAATAGACCCTTTGGTGTCACCCTCGTACTTATACAGACTCTGTGCTGAAAGTCTGCCTGATAACATTAAATTATGCACAATTATATAAAAGTTCTCTTAATTTCACTGTAAGTAAATCAGAGCTATAATTTAGCTGGCTGTCTTTGCCAGCATAAGAGTGTTTTGAATGTCTTGCTTGAAGGACCATCAATAAGCAAGGAGCTAAGACACTTTTAAGTCTGCATTGTGATCCAACCAAAATACCTCTGGGCTGTTTTCCCTGATATTTTGAAACTTCTAGCAAATGATCAAAGAAACAGCCTGTTGGCATAGAAAGGGAGTGCTGTTACTGATAAACACCTAAAACTGTGGACTCTGCCAGCCTTACAAATCAGAAAATGTCTTGCTTCACAAATCAGTAAGTAAAATGAACATTGCTAAATGTGTTTAGTGAGGATAATAATGTTGCTCTTTGTCTTCTTATATTTAGTCCTATTAGCCATATTGAATCATATGTTACAAAAAACATTGCACTGGACAAGAGAGAACAAGCATATGAAAGTAAACATAAAATAGTATTTTTGAAAAATCAAAATTTAAAATGTCTGAGAAACAATGATGCTGTGGCCCAGTTAAAAAGGAGACCAAACAACAGCATTCATCCTGCTGGAATCCTATTTCATTTTCTTTTTGCAGAAGAGATATTAAGTAAAGCTATATAAGAAGATAACACAAGACAGCTGTCCCAAAGAAATAGACATCCTCTAAACATGACCTCCAAGCCCTTAACACATTTGAATGATATTAATTTCCATAATGACCTCTGTTTCAGAGTTATGTTCTCTGTGTTCTCCTGACCTATGCTCATATTCTGCAACAGTAATCCTGAAATTAATTTGTTTCTCTTTTTTTGTCTTCTAATGTTTCATCATATCAAAAGCAATATAGAAACTCATAGGAAACAATTCCTTAACTGTATAGTAAGTCCTGAAAGTCAAGAGTCAAGTGTTCCATTTGATGCCTTATATGAAATGACCAACACTGCACTGACACAAACTTCTGCACAAAATTCTGCACAACCTATCCAAACAATCTCACACCACTTCTACCACTCTGTTTAAGATTCAAGATTCCTCCTCTGTCTACCATTTACTGGCAATAAAAAACCAGAAATATACTGTCCAAAAATAGTATCTGACAACTACAAACAATTTATCTTCAGATTTCCCCTCAGATCTCTTGGTTGTTTACCAAGATGAGTATTCTATGGATGTATTTTAATATCAATACAATAAAACTGATGGATTGGGTAAACAGCAAGCCACAAATTTCTTTACACAGTTCTCTTTTACAATATATTTTTACACTCTTTTTCTGTTAAAGTTTTCATTTGGGTGCTGACTGTATCTTTGCTGCAACAACCTCTCTCCTTCATGTGAATTTTTCTTTGAATTTTCATTTTTGCTTATTTATCTTCCTTTTATATCTTTTTCCCTTTCCTAAACTGCCAAAATCTTTGATTTAACTTGTGGCACTTCCTTGCTGTATCTTTGCAGTATGCTCTTTGTAGCAAGTGAACCAAGATCTCCATGCTTTGGTGCCTGTCAAAAGTGATCTGGGAATTTCAAAACAGATCAAAGTGATCTGGAAAGATCAAAACAGGACTGAAATCCCCCATTTGCTGAGAAGCTGTTCACTTTTCTATTCCCAAATTCTTCAGTGAGGTGCTGACAACACTCTAGTTGCCAATGGTTTTCCTTCTGGTACTTAGCTATGTGGAATTCGACTGTCTGCCCTATCATGAGGGGGTTTTGCCTACTGTGAGATAGTGGATAGAGCATTCCATCCTCCCCCTCACCCCTCTGCTACCATTCCCTGTGCCCAGAACCTATCTACAGGAGTAAGCAAGTCTGTTATGTTTCATCTCTGCAACTCAGACACTGTCTATCTGCTCCCAAATCTATCTGTTGGATCACCAACTCTGCAGTAATCCTTCCAAGCCTTGCTTCAGGTACTGTAGCCAATGGACTACCCACATCCTGTGTAGGTCCAAAAATGTGGCTCAATACCACATAGGTACTGGAAAAGGGAAGGTGAACAGGGTTGGAGCTTTTGTTCCCTTATTAACAAGCTGTCTCTTAAAACTATTTCAAGCTATGGAGATTTTTGTATTTTTGTAGTTCAGTTGTCAAACAGACCCAGGTATATGATCTGCAGGCACAGTAGCAGTACTGCAAGACTACATCTTATTTGGACTTCCACCAGGACAAGATTTTTGCACTAAAAATATTTGTAGTGCAGTCCACCTGTATGAGAGAAAGTAGTGAATTATGCATTACAGTGGTTTCAAATCATTAAAAAGTACTGAGTATTGCAAACAATTTAAAGGAAGTACTGTAATCTATATTAGGTCCTATTTTATTTGTTGAAGTCATGAAGTACTGGCCTAGCTCTGAATGATCAAAATAAAAATAACTTACTTAAAAGTAAATTAAGAAGTATATCTATATCCACAACTTGTGTAAATAGTTCATCTAATGGAAAGAAATTGAATGTGTACTGAAAAATCATTTACAAAGACTGCAAGGGATTAAGGGGATTCACAACTAACAAGAAAATTGAGAGTTTATGCCATGAGCCAGTTCAATCCCTCCGGCAGAGGCTTTATTTCTGTAAACAAAAGAAACTCAAAATGCATCCGTTTTAAGTTCTGGGTATAATTTTTATGCACTGAAAATTAGCCATCTTACTGTAGTTTTAGCTCGTCAACTGACATAGGAAACCCAAACAAGACAGTAATGGTCTTTCTATTATGGGCTCCACTTCTAATTACCAAGATTATCTGATAAGCCCCAGCCTCAGTTTTCAGGGGACAAAATATTTGGAAACAAAAGAACTCGGGTAAACTGATTTAATATAGGACTGAGGGTAGAGGATTATAAGAATATAATGTACCGTGATATGCATAAACCCCAGGAAGGTATAGCACTGTCATGAACATTTGTGAAGGTGTATGGGTTTTGATAGCACTGGAAGAATAGGCAAAGAGCAGCCCTATGGTGAAACATATTTTATCAACTTGAGAAAACTACAGAGGGATTTTAAAGAATTTGCAATGATTTTCAAGATATCTCTCAAAAATAACAGGGACTATCAATTCTCAAACTCTGCAGGAAAATTTTTGTAGCTACTCATTTTTATTTAGAATCACACAGAAAACCTCCAGGTTTTTTAATCTGCTCCATGTTTAGCATGGGTTGAAAAGCAGGACTGAGTATGATGTTTTTACTTTTTCTCTTAGAAAAGAATAAAACTAACATATTTCTGAAGAACAGAAAAAATATTTAAAACTTGCTGATTCATACTTCTTCCAATGCAAATCACATACACAGGCTCCAAATTCCAGGTTTAAACAACAGATTGTATTATAAAGTATTCAGTAAGGGATTTTAGGAGCAGCCACCACTTCCAGCAGCCCTGGCCCAAGGCTCCCTCCTGTCCAACTATGTGGGGATCTGGGTCTCTGCTTGGGCTGACAGACACAGCCTTTGCTTTCCCATGTGCAGGTCCATCCAGGAGGAAAGCTGTGCATATGTCCCAGAAAAACACACACAGAGGACACAGACACAACTAGCTAGACAGAGAGGGTGCTGCCTTCAACCATGCCTACATATAGGACTGACATAAGAGGTAAGCCCAGAGAGCCCCATCTGCTCATTTTCTTGGGCTGGCAGAGACAGGAGGTCACTCATGCAGGAACACATTTGACATTCTCCTGCCCCGTGAGTCACCAACTCACTGGTTCAACTCAGTGCTTGGTGCAAACTAACACAGATGCTTGCCAAGCACCATATCATAGAATCACTGAACCTTAGAATGTACTGACTTGGGAGGGACCAATGAGAATCATCAAGTTCAAATCCCAGCCCTAAGCAGGGCATCCACCATGTGCCTGAGAGCATCCTTAAACACATGACCTTAAAGGGAGCTACAGTTTTAAGCCAAGTATTATAGAATCACAGAATGGTTGACATTGGAAGGGACCTCTGGAAGTCATCTAGTCCAATCATCATGCTCAAGCAGAGCCAGAAAAAGCCAGTTCCTCAGGACCATGTCCAGATGGCTTTTAAATATCTCCAAGGATAGAAATATCCAAGTAATCTGTAGATATTCAAATAACTTATATCTGGCCCATAGGAAAATGGGAATGGGATGGATACAGGAAATAACTCTCACAAAGCCTAATTTTATACACATATGTAGTGCCTTAAAAGTAATTGATTTCTTTAGACTTTCAGTTTGGCCAAGTGAAAGGCATGGTATGTAACCCAGGTGCTCAGAATAACTCTGATTTCCAGGGAGGATGCAAAGCATTCAAGGGAACTTATGCACTGAGTTCAGTTCCTCTTCTATGCCATCCAAATTCTCCCAATTGTCCTCTGGGCAAGCGGCATGACATACCTCATGCTTACAAAGCTAAACACTTCTCTCCATCCTCCCCCAATACTGGTCTGGGCTAACCAAACAGAATAACACAATGTGGAGGCAGAGTAGGGCAATAACAGCAAGGCCAAAAAGCTGTCAGAAGTGTGTTAGAAAGCAAAGAGCATGGATGATCATGGATGACATGCCAGTCCTCAAACCAGGTCTCAAACTGTTTAATTTCCTTTGATATAGTCATGGTCATGGAAGCTGTTCCTCAAATCATGCTTCTAGACATGATGACTATTTTTGTAAATCACTGGTGCCTGTAATTAAGTCATGAATTCACTCATTTTGGAAACTACTGTAGCCCATGTAGACTTTGGCAGAATAACAGATCTTCAAAGGTCATTCTTTCCAGAGCTCTTCCACAGGAAGGATCCCACAAACCCTCCATCATTCTCTTTAGGTAAAGTCAGTAACCTATCAATGAAAGTAGTTAAAGCAAATTAACTTTTCTAAAGGCAGATTAAGGAAAATTCACATGATCCTCAAAGTGGGAAGGGGATAAAGCCAGGCTCACTAGAAATGAGCCAATGGGTGTCAGGCCTGGGATGAGGATACCGTTAGCCCAGCTGAAGTGTACACAAATGTGCATAAATGCAAACAGTATAGGCAACAGGAGGGGCTGGGAGCCACCATACATCAGGAAAGTTGTGATGTAGTCACCACAGAGATGCAATGGGATGACACAGCTGGAGCACTACAATGGATGGCTGTAAGCTCTTCAGAAGAGAAAAGCAGAAGGAGAGATGGGGTAGCACTGTACATTAAGAAATGTGTTGATTGTGTGGAAATTGATGATGATGAAGATGACAAGATGACAAGATTGAGCACCCATTGGTAAAGATCACTTGCAGACAACATAACCATGAAAAACAGTCAGATGAGACACCCTACAAGCTGGTGGCAGTAGTCTCACAGTCAACAGTCCTTGTACTCATGGGCAGCTTCAACTTGCTAGATGTCTGCTGGAAACACAACACAGAAGAGAAAAAACAGAGGCTCCTGGTGTGTGTGAAAGACACCTTCTTAACACACCTGGTAAATGGGCCTACCAGAGGAACTGCCCTGCCAGACCTGCTGTTTGTGAACATAGAAGGACTGATGGGTGATGTGGAAGTCCCTTGAAAAGCAGTCCTTAAAAAAAAGGGACCAAGGAAGTCTGGAAATACTTGAAAAAAGAAACCTTGAAGGTGCAGGATCAAGCCATCCCCATGGGCTGAAAGATGAGCCATCAAGGGCAACTACCAGCCTGGATAAACAGGTAGCTTTCACTGGAATTCAGGGGAAAAAAAAAAAAAAAGAGGGTGTATCCCCTTTTGAAAAAAGGGCAGGAAACCCAGGAATTGTTTAAGGATGTCATTAGGTCATGCAGAGAGATAATTAGAGAGGCAAAAGATCACTTAGAACTTTACCTGGCCCCTTCTCTAAGGAATAAAAATAGTGTTTTTAAAATACAGTAATAGCAAAAGGAGGGACAAGGTAAGCCTCCATTCCTTATTGGACATGATAGGGAATATAGTCACATAAGGTAAGGAAAAGGCTGAGGTACTTAAAACCTTCTTTTCCTCAGTTTTCCGCAGTCAGGTCATGCTCAGGACAGCTGTCCTCCTTAGCTGGTAGGCAGGGATGGGAAGCAGAATGGACTCCTTATAATCCAGAAGGAAGCAGTTAGTGATCTGCTGAGCTGCTTAGATGCTCACAAGTCTATGGGACCAGACGACATCCATGGTCATGACGGGGCTGGAGGAAGAACTCACTAAGTTGTTTTCCATCATTTATCACCAGTCTTGGCTAACCAGGGAGGTTCCAGGTCACTGAAAAGTGGCCAATGTGATACTCATGCACAAGCAGGGCCAGAAGGAAGATCCAGGAAACCACAGGCCTGTCAGCCTGACCTCAGGCTGGTTATGGAGCAGATCATCTTGAGTGCAATCACGCAGCATAAACAGGACAACGAAGGGATCAGACCCAGCCAGCACAGGCTTAGGAAAGGCAGGTCCTGCCTGACCAACCTAATGTCATTTTATGACCAGGTGACCTGCCTGGTGGATGAGGGAAAGGTGTGGTGGTTTGTTTTTCTGTTGTAATCTTAAGATGTTTCTTGTTGTGAGTTTATTTTTGTTCCATGTACCCTGTTCAGTTTCCCCAGTGGTTTTGCCCTGCAGTTGTTTACTACTATTTTCCTGCCTAATCCTATGTCAATTCCCATGTGAATCTCCCTTGCCCCTCCCTTATTTCCAGACCCTTCCCTGCCAATCCTGGAAGTACTGCCTTCTTCCCTTGTTCATCAAATGCAACCCCATCCCTTTCTCTAGAACCTTCCTTGTCTATCACCCTTCCCTCGAAGGTCCATTGGTGTGCCAAGCCTGATTCCCTCCCGTGTTATCCCCTACTGGTTACCTAGAATCTGATCCCTACCCTATGTTCTTCCCCTGCTGTTCTACTATTGGTCTTAACCATTTGTATCCTTCCTAGTACCCTCCCCGGTTCTTAAGTTGCTGTCGGCCTGTTGGAGTTGTCACTTGTCCCTGGGCCCTCTTGGAGATTAAACCCTCTTGAGAACCTGTACAAGTGGCCCCTCTCGTCTCACCCTGGTTTCTTTGACTGGGACTTTATGCTGTTGTGGCACAGCGCAGCCCGCTGCTGCCGAGAGCTGTGTGGCCCTGCTCACACCCCACCCAGAGCGGCTCAAGGGCAGTTCCTGGCCACGCTGGGCACAGGCCAAGAGGTGAGGGCTAGCCAGAAGACATCACAAAGCGACTGCCTGTGTCAGAAAGGCTGTGGGTGCTGTCTACCTGGACTTCAGCAAACACTTTGAAATGTCTCTCATTGCATTATCCTGGGAAAATTAGCAGCCCACAGCTTAGGTAGGTGCACTCTTCACTGGGTTAAGAGCTGGCTGGATGGCCAGGCCCAGGGACTGGTGGTGAATGGAGCTGCATCCAGCTGGTAGCTAGTCACTTTTCATGTCTATCAGGATCAATGTTGGGCCCTGTCATGTTTAATATCTTTATTGATGATCTGGAGGAGAGGGTCTAACACAAGGAAATTTGCCAACAAAATCTAGTTGGGTCACAGTGTTAGTCTGCTGGAGGGAGAAAGGCTCTGCTGAGGGATCTGGGCAGTCTGGATTGATGGGTTGAAAGTGATGGCATAAGGAAGTTCCTGGCCTACATTCTGGTCACAACAACCCCATGCAGAGCTACAGGCTGGGGGCAGAGTGGCTGGACAGTGGCCAGGCAGAAAGGAACCTGGATGTGTTGGCCAAACCTGAGCAAGCAGTGTGCTCAGGTGGTCAAAAAGGCCAATGGCATCCTGGCCTCAGTCTACAATATTTTGGCCAGCAAGACCAGGGCAGGGATTGACCCCTGTACTCAGCACTGGTGGGGCTACACCTCAAGTGGTGTGTCCAGGCTGGAGGCCCTCAATTCAGGAAGGATGTTGAGGCTCTGGAGTGTGTCCGGAGAAGAGCAACAAAGTTGGTGAATGGTCTGGAGCCCATGTCCTCTGAGGAATGGCTGAGGGGACGGGGTTGTTTAGTTTGGAGAAGTGGAGGCTCAGGAATGACTCTCTAAAACTGCCTGAAAGGAGGTTGTAGCCAGGTGAGGATCGACCTCTTCTCCCAGGCAACCAGGGACTGGAAAATAGGACACAGTCTTAAGCTGCCTCAGAGGATGCTTAGATTTGACGTTCTTCTCAGTAAGGCTGATTAGACATGGGAAGGAGATGCCCAGGGAGATGGTGAAGTCACCATCCCTAGAGATGTTACATGGCACTTACTGCTGTGGTCTATTGACTTGACAGGGCTCAGACAAAGGTTTGACTTAATGACCTCTGAGGTCTTTTCCAACCTATTTTTTTCAGTGATTCTGCGATCCCTTCA
Organism: Emberiza elegans; assembly: GCA_024865655.1. Lineage (NCBI taxonomy): Eukaryota > Metazoa > Chordata > Aves > Passeriformes > Fringillidae > Emberiza > Emberiza elegans. The sequence goes on along the minus strand of JALJVW010000085.1, from coordinate 19,242,358 downwards.
GGGCTTGGGTGCTCAGAGTGTGCAATCAGAAACCAGCAAAAGGCTACTGGAAGAGAGTAAACACGAGAGGTGGTAAAACTGTCACATGGTCTTGGGAGCTGGGTTTTGAGGATCAGGTACCGGAATGCAAATAAATTAAATCTTGCCTAATGAACACCTGCATGTAATAATCAAGCCATTTTCTGAGAAAGCAGCAATAAACTACTATAGCAGTCAGAGGTAATTATCTTATCAAGTGAGTGAAAAGTTCACACTGATGACTGAACCAAATATGGACTAATGTGCATTTAAGAATCTGGTGACACAAGTCCATCAATGATTTGTTTTAAACAGAAGTTGATGCCATTACAAATCTTCTGAGCCCCATGCAGCTGCAAGCTTTGCAAAAAACACAGCTCTGCAGTCCTGTAGCTGTCATTTTAATAACAGGCTCTCTTTTAGGGAAGAAGTCCTTGCCACTGGAAATAAGCTTCAAGAATACACGTGTGCTGTGGTTGACAGCAGCAGGTAGCATTAAGCCCTTCTCCTCCTGGTCTTACAATCCTTGTTGCAATCATGGATAATATCACATACTGATGCCAGTGGTGCTCATCTGGCAATGAGCTACAGTGAATGCCACAGGTACATTGACACAGGTAGATGGTAGATGGCCCCAAATGAGAAAATCTACCTCTTCAACAAAGTAAGGGGGAAAAGCTTATGTTTTACCCTCTAAAAGAGGAATGGAAAGGAAAAAGGAAAATGGAAAAAGGAAAACAGAAAAAGGAAAAAGGAAAGATATTGTCAGCAAGGATTCACTCATCACTTTGTTGTTTACCTATAATACTACACTGTAACTCTGTTTTAAGAAGTCACATCCTTTTCTATCTAGTGCCAAATTAACTACAAACATAATTACATATTTATTACATATAATTACATTTTAGTGATGTAATTCTTAATGGATTTGTGATTTTAAGTAGATAAAATTGTCTGGTGTTATAATAGTGTCGTGGTCCCACACACCATTTTGTCTTCCTCCACACACTGAGTTTGTTGTTTATTTATTTACCTAAGGGGTTTCAGTGGGAATATTTGCAAAAGGGCCAGCAAACCATTGTGTCAGCAGTATGATTAGGATCTATGAGTTGCTGACAAAAGGGAAGAAAGTGGTTCAAAACAGAAAGTGGATGGAAGATCTCTGCTACCTGTGAAAAAGCAACAGGGACCACAAGGGGATGGTATTTACTGCTGTTCAGACATAAGGCAATCTCAGTTTCTTTGTATTGACGGCATGGATTTGAAAGACATCAGCTGAGCATGGATACACACATTTGTAAAGATCATGTTTCAAGTTTACCATAGCCAATTTTTAGAAGAACATCAGAAAAGCACCATTAGAAATGGCTCCTAAAAGATTGAGTAATACTTAGTTTAGAAATTAAATTAGCCTCCAATTTTCAATCAAAGGCAATCTATATGGAACTCTTACATTCCTATGGCAGAACCACAAGTTGAGGAGTTGCCAGAGGCAAGCTGCATCTTCTGCTGCTTGCTTTTATGATATTCCTTGGCTGTTTGCAGCATTTCTGAAAATCAGATGTCCTCAGTGAAAGGTGAAGTTGTACTGCAGCCCCACTTGAATCTACTTCTGCAGGTCTCAACTTCATGTTCTTGCTTCGCCTGGTGCTGGAATGATATTCAAAATTCAAACAGCAGATGTATTGCTTATTATTTCTATCATATTGTGGTATGCATTGGTACCTAGACTGTTGTTAAATGTGTTTAGTTTGAAGGAGTAGAGAATGACAACATATGTCCTCCTAAGCTTTGACATGCTCTTTCAACTACATAAGGAGACAAACCAAATCACAAATACTTCTGAACAGCTTGTTCCCAGAGCCAATATTTGTTCACAGTCGGAGAGATATCATGACTGTGACAGAGTTCATGGTCATTCTCAGAATAAACAGATTCTCATGAAAAACAACTTTGGAGAAAACATTTCATTGTCAAAAAAACCTATGTGCTGCTGCCAAGACACTGCATCCCAAAGTGGTGCACCTGAAAGTGACATCTAACTTGAGATCCCACTCTCAATTTCTTCTGGTGTGCACATCATGGTGTTTCCTGCTGGTTGCCAAGCTGCAGATGGCTATATTTGGATAACTGTGTCTTTTTTAGAGCACTGATCTTTCTGTTATCAGCATTGTTAATTCAAATTACAGAACAATCCTTTATATCCACTGAGAGTCATTTAGGGAATTATACAGGCAAATGAGATCAAAGTTAAAGTTTAAATACAATAAAATACTAAAAACACTTCTTGGACAATGTTTATTATGTTGAGAATATGGCAAAGAAAATACATAGTCACTGTATTAGAAATACAACTTTATAATTAATCTCATTAATAATATGCTAAACACAATTAGTTTTATAATGCCCTCTCATTTTCATTAGAAACAGACTTTCAACATTTGGCTGCTTTAATTAAGGTAAATGTGTTTTTAAGGTAGGTAATCCCCTTTTGTTTATGCCTGCTGGCTGCATATTGACTCTTCTCATCTGTATTACCACACAAGCACTGTATTTTAATTAAGTAAATAGAGTTTCCAATTAGCAAGCTGTAATACTTCACATATATAGCCTAAGCATTTGAAGTTCTCCAGAAATGTTTTTTTTTTATCATTCAAGTTAGTTTTGCCTACTTGTCATGTGCAATTAGGCAGCTCAACTACGAGTTTACTCAACACTCACTCAATGATTATGGGCAAGTCAACTGAAATACTTACTTACTTTTGCTATTACCAAAAGAAGAAACCATTTCTTGAAATCAACTATCAAAGATCCTAACATGTCAAATTATCCACTGAAATGCAATTGAATTATAAGTTTACTGAATAACTTCTGATATACTTGGAAGTAATTTCTTGCTTGGATTCTACTACGAGAAAATATATCAGCAAGTGTAGTTTTCAACTCTGTTATCCATAAGGAAACGCAACTGTCATCAGTCAGCAAAGATCTGCCTATATAGGAATCCCCAAGTGCTGAAAGACTTCTATAAATTATCCATAATGTACTGTGAGTTAGTTGCACTGTTGCCTGGAAACCCAAAGCTTAGATCTGACTCATCTGGGAAAGATGTTAAAAATAGTAGCAGACACACTTAGACTCACAGGATTAACTTTAGTGTGTCTGGGATGCCCTAGCTGTCTTGATTTTTTGCAATTTCCTATGGACACTTTGAAATGCTCAGAAGTATTCAGAAATTTTAAGCAATTTTCAGATGAGACCACCTTTCCATTCTAAGTTGGATTTTCCATAGTTCCAATGGGAAAAGTAAAGATGTGAGTAAAGATGCAGATTTGGAGTAATTATTTGTCTTCTATTACCATTTTGAAGTTAGACATTCTTCTAACTGAGATCTTTGATATTAATTTCCTGATAGACACAGCACATTTCTCTATCTTCTGAAATTTGCTTTTTGTATTTTTTTGGAATGAGAAAGTTAGCATAAACTGTCCTTCAATTTCAAAACATTCCTTTTTTTTCCTTCAGTAATGCACAAAGAGCACAGAAGATTAAGTTATTGAACAAACTAGATGCCACTTTCAATCTTTGTATAGTAAATAAAGGAAATAAAATATTCATCTATTAAACCTGCTTGTAGAAGAAAGTGATAAACATGATGAATTGTAGTATTTCATCTGTTTTATTTTTTCTCACCCTGATATGATACATGGTCAAATAAGAGAATTATAAACATTTTTAGAACACAAAGTCACAATCTTGTAACACATTCTCCTTCTCTCTCTAAGGCTGACCGTGCATCAGTAATTTTATATCCAAGGAGATGTAGCTTATATTCCTAGCTGCTTATTTTAAATTATTAACAAACTGATACACATAGATTAGGATATTATCTGAGACTGCAAAAGCCTCCATTCTATGGCATGGTGAGCAACATATGGAAATTGCTATTTCAGTTCTTACAATTGAATTAATTCTTCTATTGCTCATATATGCATAGATGCTTCTTCCAAAGCTGATTAAAGTGAGTAAATTGAGCAGAATGTCAGACATGGTATTCTGACATACATTATGATTTTAAAATTTAGATTATTGTTGAATAATGAAATGTTTCCTTATACCTAGTGATCATAGCTTCTTACTACCAAATGTATTATGACCTCAGAATTTTGCAAAGGAAAATAATAACTTGACAAAGGAACAAGGATGACTGATTGGCATAAGCTTTAGAAACATTGCTTAAATACACACATCTGAGGTAGAAATACACAACATTGAGTGAACATGTGCCTGTCTACATGCAGAAAATCACTTCCACAAATATAGCACAAGATTGGGGTAGGCACCATGTTGTATATTAATCATGACCATAGAACACAATGAAAACTTGATCTGTGGGTCCATTTAACCCACTGATCAGTTAAATGAACATATTTAAGCTAGTGAGGTCTCCTTCTACCTGATGTGCATTTGTATATTATTTCAGTGTTTTCAATTTGAAAATGTAAATAAGAACCCACAACTAACTTAAGTCACCTGGATGTAATAATCATTCATCTCAAATGAAATGTCCTGTCCAATACAAAATATATCTCAAAGATACATTATTTTATGTATCAAACAACAGGATTTGTATAAATTCCAATGTTTCTGTGACCTAAATGCAGAGGTGAAAAGATTACCTTGGTAATATGAAAAGCCAAGACAGCAAAGTCCTGGCAGAAAGTGCTGATTTTAAGTCCCAGGATCTGTCATGAAGGACATGAGGACAGGAGCTTCTGGCACCACTCGCTTCTCAGTAATTAGAATATTAGCTAATAGTTACTGTTTATAATGTCATAATGACAGAGAGGAGTAAGACTTGAATGTCACACAGCCTGAGCTTTACAACTGACCTCCATCCAGAAACAAATTGGCAGCCACTGGAGATCGATGTTGCACAAACACAAAATACTACCTATGTAGGCAACTGTATTTTTTTCACACTCTCCTTTCCACTTCAGCCTATAGACCCACACAGAGTACACTGTAGCAGTTTTATCTCAAACCCACAGAGATATAGATTTATGTAGCAAAGGGTACCTTGCAGTAAAAAGGTTTTGCTCTCCTTGTCAGTCAAAGCTGTTATTATCTGCATTTCAGACAAATGCATAAATGCACGCGCTATAGTGATACACCTTGGGTAGACCTGCATGGGCATCCCCAGGCTGACTCTCAATGAGTTAGGTTGAGAACTGGGAGCAATGTAGCGACAGTGCACAGACCAATCATCCTCCTATCCAGGGGCTATTCACAATCATATTTATTGGGGAGTCAACACAACTCTGATGCAGGTATATTGTTTCCATGCGCCAAGCCTTTGGCTACACCACAGTGCAGATTTACTAGTCCACTTAGAACAAGCTGTATTGCTGGTGAAGTGTTGTTTTGGATGGAGAAATCAAACCATTTACTATGAAAAATGGCCATTTGAAAAACACAGTAATGCTGGCCTGTCTAATCTATCCAGTTGTGCCCCATCAAACCAACTTTTAAATTGCAAAAGCCACAGTGGTGAAATATTCCATACAGCTAAGAAGGCTTTCAAAGAGTAATGATCAATTCATTGTGCTAGATTTTAGGCAATTTGAAAATAGCAAAGATCCTCCCTGTATAAGAGGTGGGCTTATCTTCATGACCTGTTCCAAGGTACTGACAAAATCAAAAGCACATAATTACTTTATCCTTGCATAAGGCACAAGGGTGTACTATTTTAAAGCAAGAACTAGAAGATAAAATCATTGTTCTATATGTGTGGGGAGGCTTTTTTTTTTGTGAGCCTCCTGGTTCACATATGACCTTTAAAATGTAAATACACACCTTCAGCTGGGGTAGCTTTCTGAGGTCTGGATGATTTCATTTAAAAGAGTTTTAAGCATTTAATCATATAACATGCATTCATCTATGTATTTGTCAGTTTGTCTGTCACTGTATTCTTCGGCTGTGCAGAATCTTAAAAATCAAAGAAATCTGGATCCATTACGTTAGAGACATCACACTCTGAAACAATCACTCTATCCAAATACCACATGCACTAGGTTCCATGCAAAGAGCTTTTGTCAGAATAGCCAAAACACACACTTCACATTAAGCAGAATAATCTACATCAGTTAAAATTAATTAGTGCATCCAGTTCTTTTACTGCCATCTATATAACCACAGGGAAAAATTACTCTGTGGCAGCTCAGTAGCTTGCAATGGTCTCTAATGTTTCCTTTCTGGCATATGAAACACAGATCTCTGATTTTGCTTGAATCCTTTGGCCTCATTAAAAGGTTCTATTTTGCTTTTGTTTAGTATTATACTCAGCATGTCTGCTGAACCAGAAACAGGTATCGTTTGCATTAATGAGAAATACATGGGAAAAAACACTGACATTCTTTTAAATATACACAGGGTAATTTGATTTTTCTTTTGGCGATGTAACTTTTTTCAGTTTTATTTTTCACAGTGTAAAGATAAATTAACATAATGTTTTATCTTCCATACTTTCTCCTTTGGCTGCAAGTACAGACCATGGATAGTTTTTTAATAAAATGCTACAATTCTATATGGAAAATTTATGACTTCATACTTTAGGATACTTAGGAATTGGACTATCCATTTTAAAATGGATACTTTCCTTATCCTAAAAAATTTAAACAAATACAACAAATAAATAATGTCCAATTCTTCACCTACTCTAATTTGTAATAAAAATTTAGCAGAACAATCTTTTCCCAGCTTTTGAAACAAGGCAGAGGCCGGTGCTTTATTTTGCCTCTTTCTAAACAGGTTAATGGAGAAGTAAAGATACAGATAAATAATAAATGGTAGCTAAATAATAAAATAAGTGAGGAATCCCATTACAGAATTTCTGCTGGTCACAAAACACAACTCCAGTTCTGTGCTGCAAACATGGATGACTACAAGAGACCTAGGTGCAGCTGGGAAGATGACTCACAAGTTTGCACATCTTAAGAGTGCTTTAGACTGAATCCTATAGACCACAATAAAACATTTAGATCTGGCGTTAAAAGTCAGAGTGAGTGCCATGCTAGAGCATTATCTTATAACTCCTATGATTAGTTTTATAGCCTATTGAGGAGACAAAGCTGCTGTTCCACTACAAAGAAAAGCTGCAGAGACAGTGGATGGAACTATTCCAGTTCTAATTAACCTGCCTAAATGCTAATTTAGGCAGGGGAAGTTGTATTTAATCATTCACGTTTGCAAATTATGGCTATGAATGAGATCCAGAGAGCCCATTTAAGTGCTTAAAAGAGTGAGTCATGTATTCTCAGAAATTCTATTCAGAAAGCCAGACATCTCCATCTGTAGCCAGCCTGTCTTTCAGCATCTATCACCTACCTTTTGAATCACAGACACCCCTATGCACATTGCACAAGTATGCAAAGACACTAACAGTGTAGATGTGATACATTAATATATCTAAACTCTATCTGCTTCCCAAAATAATCCTTCTCAGTGGACATTTTCAAGCCTTCCTAAAATACATTGAAAGCAATAAGTCTAGCAGAAAGCACTGCCTTACTGGCTAGTGTTCTGGTTATGACAGGAATTTTTCAGGGAAGAGTCTCTGTATTCCACCTCATGTTTCACATTACATGGATCCTGGTCACCAGAAACAACCATGGGCACTAGAACAAAACATTAGTGCAGATAGTGGAGTTTTTTTCTCCAAGGAATAGGCCACCTGTAAGGTGGGAATAATACTCCTCCTTTTCTGTGTCCTTCATGTTTCCCAGTGAGATTAATATTTTCCAGCTTTGTCACAAAGATCTGGCTGGTGCAACCTGGAGTTGCTGCAGCAGGCAGCATGCCCGGATAGTGGCTCCTGCACCGTTGTTCTGGGGCAAACTGCCCCCACAGGAGGCTCCCAAAGACACCCTCTCATGCTAAATGCCTACGTTTTCTCATATAGCTGTCCTTGCAACAAGGAAAATATGCCCAAAGTAACAACTGATTTGTTGGCTTTTGTGATCTTTGTTCACCCATTCATTTTTTCTTTCTTGTCCGCTGTTGCCTTTGATATTTTAAACTACACATTTGCAGCAAATAATGATTATATTTTATATATCAGGATTCTGTCTCATGCTATGAGGCTTGGAGAGACACCAATAAAAATGTGCATTTCTGGTTATATGTAAGAAGGTCCATCTGCTTCCCTAACCTTTGAAGAGTGGTTTGAGGTATAGGCTGGTGCATGAGGTCTTAACATTTCTGTACATGTTGCAGCTCAGAGAAATGACAGGCTGATCTTATTGTATTGGGTTGTAACTTTAAATAATTTGCAGGATACTTGCAGTCCGTATGTTTGATCTTCTATCTCATTGTGAACTTAAAAAAATAAAATATTCTTTTTTTTTTAGAAATATCACATCACTGTAGTAGATCAGATGAATGGTCTGTCAAGTCTAATATTTTACATCTGTCTCTTAAAATTTTTAAAACTACATATATGTATACATATGCATATGTTTGGAGGGGGGTGAGGGCTTGTGTTAGTGAAAACTTACTGTGTAAACATATTACATCTGCCCAACTGTTTTTAATAATCTGCACTCATCAAGACTTGTCATAAATTTTATGGGATTGCAAATCCAGTTTGAGAAGGCAAATGTAGTTGAATATTCAGAACCATTTGATTTTCTGTGATTTTTTAAAATTTAATTTACCACTATATATATGTCTGTCTAAAAACAGTAAAAGCCATAGTAGTGGAGAAGAATCTGGGTGACAAATAGATTTCTCAAAGTAGTTAGAAGTGGGAAGTTATGTTTTTTTGTAGACTTCAGTATAGGCTTAATAGTATTTGGTATCTTTAGCAATGATGGGTAATGACTACTGCTAATAAAATCTGATGATGCAAAAAATCATTCACTAGACCATAATAATAATTTCCTTATATGGATCTAAAATGATAAATGTATATTTGCATATTAGGAAGTAAAATCATTATGGCAATTGTGTTATATTTAGCCATTTCCCAAAAAAATGGCTTTGCTTAGGAGAGGGAAGACAGAACATGCCCTCTCAGCATGGCATGCTGGCAATGAAGGCTAACACAGTCAAAGCGTGACTAAATTGGGCAGCTTGGATCTGGAATAAGTCCAGAGAAGAGCACTAACAAGTACTAAAAATTGAATCTGTGGATTACTCTATTCAGTTCTGACAGTCACATCTTAGAAAGAGTGTGGAAAAATGGGGTGACCTTCAGCAAAGAGCAAGACAGATTTTAAATTCCTCTCTCCTTCAAGGCAATGAATCTCACACTTGTACCTGCACAGGCTTGCCATGTTAAGGGATGTACCACTCACAAGCATTACTCTAGTCATAAAATGAGGCAGATACTTTTCAAACCTAGCTCTGATATTTTATTCTATGACTTCCTGTGGCTATGAATTCCATACACTGAAAATAGATATGTCCATAAATCACCTTTATAACCAGTGTTGAAAAGTAGGTGTTTAGAGACTTTTCAAAATACTGGTTTTTTTCCTGGCATATGGTAAAAGCTCCATTGTGCACAGGAAATTCTGACAGACTTTAACAGGAAGTTAGACTGCAACAGGAAGTATTGTAAACCATAATAACTACAGCGAATCTACCTAGCTTCTTCTAAAATGTAATGAGATAAAATACCTTTCTCCTCTTTGGAAAGGTCATTAAATACCTTTTTATGGGATACCTAGTAACAGTTACCAATTTTTAATATGCTATAATGCTAATATGGGTGTTCCCCCACAATTATAAATTATATAAAAATGAGTTACTTCACAAAAAAATTAGTTTTAAGTGATAACAATTTGTCCTTAATAAAAAAAGACCATCATGTGCTGACAAAAATAAATATTGGGAGCATAGAAATTTTATTTGAATTAAATTTTTTGTCTAATTGAAGAAAACATTGACAGCTCATCTATTGTAACTTTAAATAATAAATAGGAGCTTTGAAAGGAATTAACAGTAAAGGATGTGAAAGACAACATGATGAAGGAATAAAATTCATCCATAATTTTATAATTTTCTTAGACCAATAACTTCTGTGAGTTTACATGGTAGATATTGTGCAATATTTAAATGCTTAATATGTTCAATGCATGTTTCTATACCTTTAAAAAGGTAATTTCTAGAAGCTTCAAATATAGAACAGCATGGGGGAAAAAGTAACACTTCTTGTGCTGCCTAAGGGAAGACACAACACACTACAAACTGCAAGATGAAGAACACATGTGAAATTTTAAAAAATAATAAAACTAAATATTCAGGTTTTATTTCACACAAATAGCAAAACTCATGTATTCCTTCTGTACCTCCAGGACCTTAAGAATAGAAAAAAAGCTCTGTAAATTTTGTTAATCTCCTTCATACTGTCTTCACTCAGTCATCAGAAAGACCTCAGATAATTGCTTCTTAAAACTGCAATTCAGCACTGCAAAACTGCTCTTTATTGCAGAGAAGCTTTTGCTCTGCCAACAGTGCCATGCTGTGCAGCAGTGTCGGTCCTTGTGTGTCACCTGCCCAAGTCTTCAGCTGCCCACACAACCCAGAATGTACAGTCTCCTGAACTGGTCAGCTACATGGTAGCAACACTGATAATGATGGTTTTAAACTAGGGCTCCTGACTTTGGACATTTCTGACACAGGCATAAAGAAACATAATCTTTGGCCAATAAAATTAAGCTCAAGAAAGGCTGTTGTGAGTTATTTTCAGAATCCAATTACATGGAACTCTGTAAACACCATGTCTTCACTGGTTTTATTGCAAAATGCTGGTCATCAACTTTCTTGAAGACCAATGTAATTCAAGATTACAGGACTTCATGGTTTAGGACCAGACATTTCACATTTTTTCTCAGTGTTTCAAATAGCAGTTCTCAATGCTACCAAGTAAAGAAAGGCATCATTGGAGAAGGAATATATAGAAAGGATTAATGTGAACAGTTAAATATGTAGAACTGCCACTAACAAGTTACAAAAAATATTGTTTAAAGTAATTTAACTTCATTCAGAAATGGGAGAAAACTCAGGAAGTTCAAAGGCTTTGTGATCTGTTCAACAGTTTTCATGGAGAAAATTACAGGAGCACCATGCGAGCAAATGTGCATATTATTGGAATTGCATTTATTTTCATTTGTGGGTTTTGTTGCTTTTTGCATTCCTCATTCAGGAAGCATTTAAAACTGCAAGGCTGCTCTAGCCTAATTCCTGTTTGTTATAGAAATGCTGACAGACTTCTACCAATTGCAGAGAAGCAACCTCCACTTCACAAGTTTAAAAATTAGACAAAAGAACAAACTTTTCACCATCAGGCTCACTGTTCTCAGTAGAGTTTCTCAATCACAGGGCTATGAACAATTAGTACAAGCTGTCCCATATTCCCATCTCCTGTGGTTTGCAGCACTTCAGGGTGTGATTTTGCCCTTACAGATGGGATGTGCTACTCTCCATATGGATCATGGTGTTTGCACCTCAGAAATCTTAGAACAGAATATTGCAGTTGAAAGGGCCCTATAAAATTCATCTAGTCCAACTGTCAATGGCTACTACATTTACTAAATTTGAATATGCTTAAAGCATGTATAAAGTATAATTTATTAATATAACTATAAAAAGTAGTGTTAAAATATGTACAGTAATTCAGAAATATACTCTAGGTTTCTTTTTAATGCATATATATTTCTAAGAAGGAGAATTCACAAGCTCTTGTCCTAATTTTGTCTTCATTTGCAAATATCATTAATACTTTCACAGGAGACTTACTTCTGTGACTAAAAGCTGATCAAATCACCTAAGCAGCTAGATCTCAAGTACTGTGAAAATTAAGCATCTCTGTGCCTCCACAGTACTTCAAAAAGAAACACAGATATTTCAATTTTTGGAGTATATGATCCATGGTACAAGCTTTGGAAAATACTAGAATATAAATCCAGGATGAGTGAAAGGTCTACTCTGAGGCCTGTTATCTACTATTAACTACCTAATATCTGAAATAAGTTTACCACTACTTTTGGGACTCCTCAGGATATATGTAAGTGAATGACTGCATGCCTGCTGTGGCAGCGTTCGCTGCTGCCCCCACTTAAGCCATAACCACCAGTGCTGGTTGTGATGGCTGCATCCAGCTTACGCTGAACTTTGGGGGACAGATAACAACAGGGTAGCCAAAGGCTGTCTGGTACAGTGACCCAGATGTTTTCCTGGCATCCAAATAAGATGGTAAGTCATTAACTTTGAAATCTTAACTAAGTGCCATAAAGCATTGATTGTGTGCATATAATATAATAAACCATTGACTGAGTGGATCCAGACACACCTGTACTTGCCTCTGAGAGGTGGTTTAGGACACAAGGGAGTCTTTTCTGAACCTTATGACTCAGCTGGAGTTCAGGCTCCTAGCAGTTTTGTTCTTTTCTCTCTTTTCTCTATGCAGTAAATAATCTGGTGTACCTTGCCATCAAATCTTGTCAAACCACTGCTGCATTTACTATCAAAGTTTGTTATATCAATAAAGTGTCGCCTTTCTCTTACAAGTGAAATGCATGGCTCCATCTGCAACACCTGTAATAGAGAGAAAGGTTCTGATGTACAATTTATTATCAGCAAAAGGAGAAAAAGCACCTGATGGGTTACAGCCAAAATGTTAAACACACACTTTTTGTACTCTAAATGCTGTCATGTACTGCTTTCTTCAACTTGTGTCACCCTTAGCAATGATATTGGCTTCCACCACAAACTTAGTGACTGATGGTTTTTGTATTTATTTCACTAATTCACATCAATGAAAACATCAGTGTTGATTAGTGACTGGTATTAGTCCTTGCTGCTTATTCTGGAGTGATTTACTGTACTCAAAAGGGAAGCAGGTTGATTCACTTAAATGATCTCATTTAATATCTTGTACCAAATGTCTGGGAGAATAATGAATTACAGCTAAGGACAGTCATCTTCATTTTGTCTGTAGTAATTTGAAAATCACTGAGATGTTATTGGTTCAGAATTGAGTGCTATGGAGCTTTTATTTTACGTATTCATTCATTTCACCTGTGGGAACAGATAGGATGACTGAAAGTAAAATTAATAATGAAAAATAAGGTGAAATTAGTGCAGAGACTAGGCAGAATGAAAAATAAGCTCCGAGTTCTGTATAGAAGCAGAGAGAAGACAGAATGAAAAAAACCCAGCAGTAGAGTTGTCACCTTTAAGCCTGTAAACAGGAAAAAAAAAGAACAGTGATGTCCAACAACTGAGTTATACCAAAGACTTTCTAGGATGTGTAGCTCATTCTCACAAAAGGTTGTAATTCATGAGATTTGCCACATCCTAGTAACAACTACTACACTTAAAAGTAAAACTGTCACAGAACTAAGCCTTTGAAAGTTAGGGTTTCAGTTCCAGTCCTCTGACAAAGATTACTGCCTAGCTTTGATCAAAACATTTGCTTTTTCTGTCTCTTAATTCTTCATTTATTAATAGAAATTAAAATATTTCTCCTACTTAGAAAGGTTAATGAGGTCAAATCCACTAATAAGTGGTTCAGGGACTGCTTAAGCTTTCTTGCCAGGTCATTTCTTCTTAGTAAATCCACTTTGCATAGGACTTTCCACATCATATACAATCCAGTGATAAAGTGCATTGTGTGCATAGGGATCAGTGTGCTGAGTTCAGTTGTATGAGATTCAACAAGGACAAGAACCAGGTCCTGTCCTTCAGTCACATCAAACCCATGCAGAGCTACAGGCTGCAGGCTGAGTGGCTGGAAAGCACAAATTTTATAATGAGTGGCTGAGAGAATTGAGATTGTTTAACCTGTAGAATGGAAGGCTCAGGTGAGACCTTATCATGCTCAACAGCTATCTAGAAGGAGGTTCTTGTGAGGTGATGATTAGCCTCTTCTCCCAGACAGCTAGCAAGGGGACATGGGAAAATGGCCTCATGTCACACCAAGGGAGGGTGAGTTTGGATATTGGGAAAAATTTCTTCACTGAAAAAATGTCCAGGCATTAGAACAGACAGTGATGGAGTCACCCCTGCCAGAAGTATTCAAAAAAGAGTAGATGTGGCTTTCCACAATGTGGTACAGTGGGTACAGTCGTACTCAGTCAAAGGTTTCACTAGATTATCTCACAGGTCTTTTCCAACCTTAATGATTCTATGATTCTATGATATACATGATGTATACCCTGCAGCACTACTCACTGAAGTAGATGGATTTTTTAAAATAATTTTCAGTTTTCTAAGAAGCCATTTTACAGCTAAACTAAGGTCACAGCTTGCTGTCTTCTGTCACCAGTCTTGCCAAAAGTACCAATCACCATACTCATTGCAAGCACGTTGATAGGATAGAACAATGGCCTCCAAAGGCGTCCTTTTCCATCAGCTGTAGAAAGACTGCCCTGGGCATTGCAGGGTTAAAGCTTAGTGTGTTCTCTTTAAAATGACTAGTTTATTTGAATTTAATCGTGATTTAACAGAGAAAAAAAAATTACACTGACAAAATCTTCAGAGACATGTGTTGACAGCTGTGCAGTTCCTTTCATAACCAAACAACTACAATCAGCAAAAAATGCAGAATAAACAAAAGCACAGAGATCAATTTGGGAGGTTTTGTCACTGTTTTTGTACAAGCACCTTTTTCTAAATTCTCATTGGCTTAATCAGATTAACAGCAGCATTCCAGCTATCTTCAGGACTATAGGAAGCTGCTTCACTGAGATGTTGTGCTGCACTCTATTTTCTGGAATTACTAGATATACAAAACAATAGACAAAATCACCTAGAAAGCCTATTTTTAGAGGGCTTCACAAGACTCCTCTTTCTTCCTATTATTTACTAATTAAAACAACTCTACCATATTAGGAGTTGATTTGCATTTGATACCAAGACTCTGTTCAAAGCTGAATGTGGTCAGATTTTTGTTTCCTTCACAAACAATAATGTTCATTTCATATATCATTGCAATAGTGTTGACCATTTCATGGTGATCTTTGGAATGCCTATTGCTATGTTTTACAAATGGTGTCTTTTGGGAGATACAATACATTCTCTGCAAGGGCCTGAGGAATGAAACATATAATTCATCTTTCAGTTCTCTAAATCAGCAGTCATCCTTTGGATAAGAAAATGATGACTGAATAATGTGTTTCTCTAGGTAAACCCAAATTATTGATATGCAAAAATCAGTAAGATAATTTTAAGATCATGACATAAGAACATCTCCACAAATTAATATGGAAGCCTTAGGACACTTGGATATTTAATTTCAGACACAAGAATTCTTATTATTCAACACTTTTTAAAAATTATTATTTTGTATACCATTGCTATATGGTGCACATCTAGTGTTCTTATTTTGTTGTTTTCTATTGTTGTTAATTACTCATTTCAGCCTTGACTTTGAAAAAAGCTAAGTGCATCTGAGTATTTTAATGAGCTTCCCAAAACCAAAGTTCATAATTGGGCAAAGAATACCACTCATTTGGTTTTGGTTACATTTCCCTCCATATCAAAGGTTTATCCTTCATAACAGTAAGAACAAACTTCTGAATCTCACAGGCATTTGACAAACACCCCAAATAACAATATAAAATCAAATACAGAGACCTGTTTTTAAAAAAAGCCAGTGACACTGCAGACTTGAGAATGTTGCCTGAGGAGCAAAATTCAGCTACAGTATTCTAATAAAAGCAACTACAAAATGGAAAGCAAATTTTATCTGGATGAAAACAGTTACTTGGATAAGAAGTCATTCTGCGAGCATGTTAAATGATAACAAAGGATTCAAAGGAACCTATTTATAAAATAGGGGATTGCATTATGACAAATATTTTGCTGACTTTACATTGGAGAAGCATGGAATATGCTTTGATGTTTGAGAAATTGCTGTTTCTTTGCCACTTTACCCACACGATTCTGATCTATATAAAAGGTCATTCAAATATAAAAAAAGAGCCAAATTAAAGATGATTATGTGAGTGAGGACTGCAGAAATAATACTGACACATAGAAATAATGGACAAAAAGGTCAAGGGAAACCTTACACAGAGGCAGGCTTGCAGAACTATTCACCATCCTTAAACATATGCCCATTAACTTCCAAATGGTGTCTGAAGGAGCCAAGCAGAGTCAATCACAGCAACTCCTGCTCAGTGCACTTGGTAGAAGTCAACAGGTAGGATTCTGCTTGTAGTTGTGAAGAGCATGTTTCCTGGAGGAAAATTAAGCTAACTCCACATTCGTCCATAAACCCTGGATACAATTAAGCTTTAATAAAAAGTTTAACATTTGCTAAAAACATTCTTGCAATCTTTAGACATGCTTCTTGTAAAAATCTTGAAAAGGCAGGTTTGGAGGAGCAATTCAATATTTTCCTTACATGCCTCAGTGAAGCAGGTGAAGATCTACAAAAGCACCTGCATCACAAAGAGCCATGGTCTGCCCTTACCAGTCTGCAGTCCTCTCCAATACAAAGTGGATTCCTTGCAGGGGGCTCACATGCATGTTGAAATTTTAAAGACATGAGTACTATAAATAGAATAGGTGCTTAGGAAGCTGAAAGAAGACACAGTATGATATTTTGACATTCACATTTGATGGTCAGAATAGTCAATGTGTATTGCTGATTACTTAATTTTGTTTTTCTTTCTTTTTCTTTCTTTTTCTTTTCTTTTTATATCTCATTCTGAGATATGCTTCTAAGAATTATGTGAAGCTATTTGAGAAGGAAGGAGCACAGCTCCATTTGACCGTTGAATGGCTTTGCTGCACAGATAGCAAGATCCGATCCTCTAACAACTGGGATAACAGGTGAACCTTCTACAAGAGTTACTGCTTCAAAACTACTGAAAAATCTTTTGACCCTAGCAACCAGCTAACCTCAAAACTCTGCACAGCATAGCTCAGAATAGAAAAGAATATATTTCCAGTTAGAGGAGACCTAAAATTATCATCTAGTCTACCTGCCTGACTACTTCAGGGCTGACCAAAAGGCAGGATTACTTCCAAGCAGAGGAGTATTTCCTATTCACTCTACATATCCACCTCTTTTCTGGTATGCCTTATTTCCTGAACAGTGTAGAATAAGGGCTGCTATGGGTTTCCTTGCTCTAGGGTCCTGGCCAGGCCTTGTTTCTCCCAGGGACTGGGATACCTGAGATTACCTCCTGTTAACCTGGGGTGAGTTCAGACTTTACCAACAGACTTAACATAGATGGTGGTGATAACTCCATCATTAACCTTTTCAAAATAGCATGTGTTGCCAACTTATTTTTGAGATCATTGAATCAGATGTCTGAAAAATCATGTGGGCTTCCAAATAGTACATAAACAATTAGTGTGAAAAGAAAGGTATGATGAGAATTGGAGAGGAATTCCATACATATGGAAATAAGAAGTACACAGAAGAAAGGGAGGAGAATAAAGAGATTAAATAGGAAATTTAAGAGGAAAGACATGAGATAGTCAAGAAAAGAATATGGCTTGCTCAAAAACTGACTAGAGACTTTGAGATTTCTCAGTTTTGACTGTACAAACTTTAGGTGGCCAAAAGACCTTGATTTCCTGGGAAAGTAACTCATTCTTGAAAGCTGTTATTATGTAACCTCTGCTTAATTAAATAATATAAGGCAGGCAAAATCTCTTGTAATTTTTGAGCAACTGAACCCTAAAATCTTCTCTAAAAGATGGGTAGGCTCCCTAAAACAAATAATGAGGAAATAGAAAATCATTAGGTATTAAAAATATAGAAGGAGATAGAACATAAACAAATAGTGCAAGAGGTTTTTAAAAATTGTCTATTCACCTAGATACAAAACAAAGTTGTAAAAGAATATCAGTAATGCCTGTTTGATAATGGTGGGAGTATGGTTTTGTTTTAACATAGTTTATCCTTAGCATCTACAGAGCAGCTATTACCCTGTACCATTCTTAAACTACCAGCAAACTAAGTGCCAATCTATCATTTCCAATCAGGAATCACAGAATACATGCAGATCCTTTTTTTTTTGAGCATATTTGGAGTATTAGTTACATGTAAATAGCAAGCAAATATCTGTATTGATCATCCTTTCCATTTCATTGGCCTTAATTATTTGTTTTCCAAGATGACCACACACATAAGGTGGCCCGTATGTATTTTCTCCATGAGGCTGATTGTCAGACCCATTTTTCTAGTAAGTAATCCTGTCCTTTGGCAGCCAATGAGAGCACTTGCTCCTGAATCTAAATACTCATAATAGTAGTCAAAGTCAATATTTGGGACACAAATTGCTGATTGACTTACTGACAATTCTTTCTCAGGCCTTCCAATCTGCTTTAGAAATGCAAGAGCAGTGCAACTCAAAAAAATCAAATGAACAGAGAAAAAAGGGGCTTGTTCTTAAAACAACATTTGCTAGCTGCCTCTTCAGATAAGGAAACACACAGCACAACGTGTGTGCTGGCCAACCTCCAAATCCCACCATAAATCCCTGGAATCTGTCCCAGAATTTGAATTTGATCAGGGGATGCCTGGAAAGGACATGTTTCTGGCCTTCCATGAGGAGAAATTATTCTGTTTTGGGCAAGGGAAGATAATGCTCAACCTGAGAAAATATGCAGGTGGTGGCTCTGAAAGGCATTTACAGCTTGCAGTATTGAAACATCAATAGATCTCCTTCCTCATCTGTTAGAGCCAGCTTTCCCTACAGTATTGCAAAACACATGTACAAGGCAACTTGCTTTCCTTGCACAAATCTAGCATGCCAAGGATGAAAGCTGGCATGTCCTCACTGAGCTTTAGCATCATCTACAAACTGAGTTTCAACATGCCAGTGTGCCATTGCCTGTCAATCTGAGAAAGCCACCAACACATTTAAACCACATTAAGGCTGCATTCATTTCCTAAGAAGCCAAGTTAAATGAAATGAGATAAAAAATAAGTATTCAGGGATAAAAAAAAATTAACTACATTTCTTGCTCTGTAGCTGTAATAGAGCAGCTAGGGGAAGAGCAGAGCTTCTTAGCAGCTGTTACAGGAACAGAAGAGACAATTAAAATTCCAGCTGCAGAGGGTGAGAAATGTGCAGTGTGGAGTAAAAATAATAACCAGGCACAGAGAACTTCAGAGGAAGTCTATTGCTTTTTGGTCCCAAATAAGCTGATGTTCTTAAAGGTCAACTGCGAATAGTATGACCAAGCTATCAGCATCATGCTTGACACTGTAGTCCCATCTTCTCCTATGTCAATACCTAGCCTAGAGAAAGGGCTTGTCCTCAGAATTCTGGGTCAAATGTGACAGAGTTCTCACATTAGGAGTACTTACAATTCTTTTGAATGTCTCTGTCCAAAAAACAGGAAGATCACTATACCGCTAAACAGAGTGTTCTACTTTCAGCTCAGAAATAAACAATTCAGTTTGGGTAGAGATAGAAAGTTTCTCAGCACTTATCACTGATGTAATCTTTCAGCTATAGGAACTAATGTCTCTCATTCTCAACTTCCCCTCAACACCTCCTTCCCTCTCTATGACAGCTGTCAGGCTGTCAGGCACATCTAAACTCTTGGACCAAGATACAACTCCAGCCCTTCCCTGACTTTATAAAACAGGACAGGAGGGGCAGTAACTTCCCCTTTTCCCTGTCACAGAAATCTTTTTCATGAAAAACCCTTTCCTTAGGATTTTTCCTCCTGAGAAGCTGAGAGGCCTCAGGAACAAAATGTAAACAATGGTTATCTGCTGCTGTGGAATGCAACAGGCAGATCTGTGATTGGCCCATCTTGGATGTTTATAATTAATGGCCAATCACAGCCCAGCTGGCTCGGAGAGAGCCCAAGACACCTGCCTTTGTTATCATTCCTTTCCATTCTTAGCCTAGCCTTCTGATGAAACCTTTTCTTTCATTCTTTTAGTATAGTTTTAATGTAATATATATCATAAAATAATAAATCAAGCCTTCTGAAAAATGGAGTCAACATTCTCGTCTCTTCCCTCATCCAATCCCCTCACCACCGTCACATTTCCCCATCTCACAGCAAACTATATTTTTGGTACAATTAAATTAAAGTGATTGAGAAACAGATTTGTCATCATGGCCCATGTCAGCAAGGTCACAGGCCTGGACTTTTGAGGGAAGACTCAACTACAAGAGAAGATTAACTCACAGCACTTCATCTTGACAATATTTGAGTCACGAACCCTCTATGAAACAGTTTGCAATATAACTCACAATTCTTATATCAAATCATCATGCCAGCATTGCATCCTTCAATGGTAATCATTATCAAAGAATGCAAACAAACACAGTGTCAGAAGATGGCATGGGACAGTTTATTGCAGTTTCAGGATTAAATGTTAGCATCTGTGTACTATAGAATACCTTCTCCCTGTTCCATCAGCTCAACAGTATTTAAATTATTTCTTTCCATTATGCTATGCTAAAACCCCAGTATATAAATTGGGAGCACAGTTTTGCCTACATTGTTTAGTATCTTTAAAACCTCAGGCTGATCATTGTTGATTAAACCTATTCTAGAATCACACAACACTTCTGCAGAGTATTATCAGAATCAGGGAAATGGCTTAAGAAATAATAATTAAAAAGCAGAGGAACAAGGGGAAGGTCATTGTAGACAGCAAGTATTTCTCACCTATAGGAATGGATGAGATATTTTTGACTCTGTGAATAATGTCACAATAGTCATTTAGTTCACTGCCATCAATGTTGAGGTAAATTTACAATATTGATATTTCTGGACTCAGGAGAGGATTTTGCTTTCAGGAGTCTGTGCTTTTGTCTAGAGTATATAAAACATCCTGTCAGCCTTTGCTTAACAGACCAGATATCCTGGGGTAACTTTATGATGCTGAATTGTATCCCCATTTGTCTGTTTAGTCTAGAAATAAGTTTTGCACCATTAAAACTAGAACTAAGAGTGAAGGGGGAGAGAAAGGGAAGTGGTAGAATGTCTGAGGCGGCTGTATTCAAAAACATAAAGATAAGATTTTCAGCTTTCTCTCTCAAAGACTGTGCTGTCTGCAGCACAAACAATGGGAGAGCAATCTCATTTGCTTCTTGATTAGGGTTTTTTTTTAAGCTAGCTGAGGCAGCGAAGATCCCTGGACTGTGGCTTTTCTTTTTCTTGGAACTGATCCCTCCTGCTCTGGACTGAAAACCCAGAAGAGCACTGGGAGCTCATGCCTGTGGCCCACCAGGGCCTGGATTGTGGCATTTTTCAGCACCAGAGGGACTTGATAAGAGACTGAGCAAGCTGAGCTACACCCCATGAAATGGACTTCTTGAAATTGCCATCCCTTCAGAATAGTGAGAGGTTTTATGGTTAATATTATTCATTTTTATGCTTGTTAATACTTTTCTCATTAAATAAACAGTCCTTTTCCACTTTTCTCCAAGGAAATGTTTTCCCAAACCAGTAGCAGGAGGGGCTGCTTGAGTTTGCTTTCTAGAGGGACCCCTTTGGAAGTTTGCCCCAAATTTGCCCTAAATCAGGGCACCATAACATTGGCATTTTGTTGCTCTTTCTTTTCAAATCACTTTCCATTCCATCTCATAAGAGTGGCTTGATGCACCATTCACTTCAAAATTCCCAAGCACCACTAATGTTGTTGGGTTTTCTACTGGATTTACTTTTCTACTGATGTAGACTGAGATTTCTGTATTTAGAGTCCCATAGGAACCCACCCTTGTAAAGCCCTAAATGATGATCTTTTTGGCAATCTTTCAGCTTTTAAAAGAGCCTTCTTTACAGCATTTTTTTTCCACTTCCAGCATTCTAATAATAATACTGCTTTTTTAGTTCTTTTGCTCAGCTAAAAAATCTGAATTACTTTATGCATCCCTTTTCATTTTCTATTTCCCTGAGGGCTTCAAAGGTATTGATGAATTAAATAAATTTTACAGTATCCACTTGAAATAAAAAATGTTTCACACCCTTCCACACTACTTTTACATTGGAGATCAAGGAAGTTAAAAATCCACAGAGCAAATCTACATGCAAAAATATACACAGAAACCTTTACCCATGGATTTGACAAAAATATCAGGCTTAAACAATTTGAACACAGATGGGCAGAAGCTCATTTTCAAAGTTCACAAAAAAACAGAAGGTCTCTTCCCACTATCTTTAGAGTTAGAAAGCATACCAAAACCAGCATAAGTATCTTTCCCTGTTCAGATTTGACAGGCACACATCATTCTTGCCATTTCCAGTTGAAGTTAATGAAATACTGTCACAATAGTCAACTAATCCACAGTAATGAGTTTCTAAAATGGGGAGATCATGACTGGATTTTAACTAAACTACATTTACTGATTTTATTTCCATTCAGAGATGACTTTCTACCAAAGAAAAAAATTCATGAAAAATTGAATATGATGCCACAGGAAGAAATTAACCCAAAGCTGGACAATTCCTATCAAAGGAAAATTGAGAAGTAAATGAGTTGGAGATGGGACTTAGCATTTCTGTTTACAGCAGCATGAGAAAAGGAACAATGGGTTCTGTGGGAGAGACTGTCCTTATCTTAAATGTAATTGGAGCCATCATGATCTTACCCTGTGTGTACATGACCTCCAAAAGGAAACACAGTATCTACTTCCACTGAATTGCAGAAAACATCTATGAGGACAAGAAGATTTCAATTTCACACAGGCTAAGGACTACTAGATCCCACCAAAGTGTCAGGCATATTCAAGTCAGACGGGCTTGAACAGGCTCTACTGTATACCTTCCTCACGGGGCCACAGAGATTCTGGCCAAGATTTGGCCGAGAGCTGTGTGTCTCAGAAAGCTGGTAGGTGGAAAATTCCTGAATGCCTGTGAAAGACTTCACACATACAGACATTAATATATCCAGTTTGCAAAGGAGAGTCTAAACGTTGTTTGCACACTGAGTGGTATACCAATTCCAGGAAATTTTAAGTGCATCCCAACTACTATGGGATGCCCTACTAAATATGCCCAAATCTATGAACCAAGTATTTTCATCCACTTATGATTCAGATTAAGATTCCTTTCTCCAAAGCAAACAACTTCATCTATGCCTCCAAAGACAATGTGAAGTTTTTTTTGCCTTTATTTTCAGTCTTATGTAAGGATAGCTCTGTTCATCCTACATTGAAAAATTAGATTTTAGATAATTTATGCAAGAACTGAGACAAATAAGGTCTAGGTCCTTGTCTTGGGATTTTTTGAAAGCCAGATTTTCCACATATCTTAGGAGAATACAACAACAAACAACTTGTTGTGCATCATGCATAAAGGCATCCTTCAAAACATTTTCAGCAAGTATGTGTGTAATTTCAGGTGCTTCTCAATTATGTTTCAATTAAGAATGGAGGAAAGAGATGGGGCTAGAGGATGGCTAAATCCTGTTCCAGTTTTAGCCCTGATTTATTGTAGGAGCTCTAAAATGAAAAGTAAGCAATTCAAGAAGAGCCTACGTGAGGCTCAGAGACAGAACTGAGTTGAAGGTGCAAGCTGAGTTATAAATTAATCAGTGTGTGAATATAGATCTATATTTGATGGCAGTTAAATTTTATTAATTTGACAGATTTTTTTTCATCTGAAAATCAACTAGATTTGTAGAAGTCAAGGAGAAGGACATGATAAATAAAATTTAAACAGGGATGAGGATCAGACCTTGCTTATACAAGCTTTATCCTGATGTAACTCTACTAGATTTTGATCTTTATGAATATCACATAAAGTAAGATAGATATTCTACAACTGGTGAATCTGTTAAGAGTTCTAACACTTGATAAGCAATGCACACTGTTCCTAAGTTGCCTTTCCTAGAAATCAGTGGGAAGTTGCACCTTAAAATATCGCAGTATGGCCAATAAACAAGAAGGCCATGAAGACACTGATTCAGTGTAGAGATTTCCTGGGAAAATCTTGGAAAGGGCAGACTTAATTAAATAAAATTAGCTAAATCGTTTAGTTTCTGCACAAATGAACAGTGCGCTAGAGACATTTGCACATTGTTGCAATTAATTGTTTTATAGTTTGTCCTAATTTCAGCCTAGAGCCATGTGGGCATGTCTAGGTTGTTGTTCTATGGCACTGCCACCATTGTTGGGGCTGGGAGTAGGGGATTCTCACTTCTGAGAGAAGTGGCTTCAGGGTAGCTTCAGGGGCAGGAAGAAGGTGCCTCATTTTGTCCTTTTCAGGGGAGTGAGTGGCAAAGGGAGTTGTGTGATAACTCTGCTGGAGTCCTGACCAGAGAGTTTGCCTGACATTGGTTTTCATGGGGCTGGGGGGAAAACATTCACACAGAGGGTCCAGAGGCCATTTGTTCTGTGTGTCAGAGGACCAGGCAGTGCCAGGTCAGGTTGGTCAGTCAGTGAGCATTGCAGGGATATGAATCACCCTTTTTTTGTATTCTTTTGTTCTTAATGGTGTTGCTGTTACTGCTGGTTTTCTTGCTTCATTATTATTTCCAGTAAATTCTTCTCATCTCTACTTAAAATCTCTGCCTTTTGTCTGTCATTGGAAGGGGTTGGGGGGAGGAGCACCTAGTGGTTTTTCATTTTAGTGGGAGCACTAATATGATCCCTAAACCATGACACAGTTTATAAAGCAAATGTTTCCATGGTATTAACAACTTGCTTATAAGCCTGTTAGAAGCAATGTAGATCTCCAGGCATAGATCAACACACAGAAAATACACCCAAAAGATTAATGTGTTGAAAATGTTAGAGAGATGGTATCAAGGATTAACTGTTTGACCCTATTCTATTTGTATTACTTGCAGAATTTCAGATAAGTAAAAAAAAATAACTAAAAGCAATACCAGATGTTTTTCAGTTTTTATGCTATAATTGTTGTAGGACAGTTTAAGATTACTTAGATTACTCATCCTATGAAGAGAACAAAAGCAGACATATCTCAGACATATCTCTTAATCAGTATTCCTAGGGGAATTACAGCTTCCTTAAACAGAGGAATTATACACATAGACATAATCATCATGGTTTTTTATTTGATTTTCAGGACTGTTACGAGTTGTTTCTGTGCAAGCCACCTATGAATTTTTCACAAAATGGAAGCTGGAGTCGCATTTGGGGTACACAGTTTGGTAGATGTATGTTCTCCCCACTTTTTTTTCCTCTTGCATGTGGCTATTAAGAACAGAAATCTTTATAACAAGGAATCCATTTTGAGTATATGAAGTATCACAATATAGAATATGAGCTAAAGGTAGTCTGAAGTATTCAACAAAGTTGCCATGCCATACAAAAAAATGAGGCTTTTCATCTTTTAGATTATTTTGAATGGCTAGAAATTATACACCAGTGAAAAGGAAAATGTGAGGCAGATATTCAGGACTTGCTTTACTTTGTTCATTCATTACCAATTTAGCAGGGTTGACAACATTTTTTCATGTGATGAAATTTTGATTTGTATTGAAACCGAAAATCAATTTGCTTTCTGATGGACATTAGTTTCAGTAGAGCAAATGTAAAAGCTTCACACCTTTCATTGATGCCTGAATTAGGCCAAATTAAAGGACTTGATATGCTTGATTGAGTGGTTATATGCCACTTGTCAATATTACTAAAACAAGCCATAGTGAAAATCACAAATTAGTAACACTGCAAGAGCACAGGGAAAATTGCTGGAAGATATTTAGGATAATGGTATTTTCTAATGGTGTAGCAATAGATATGTCAAATCAGGAGAATTGCATGCAATTATGCTTCATCAATGTTTAGAGCTTTGACCCAAGTTTAATATCAAGAGGTGTGCTGGCGGAAAAGCCAAGGTAAAAATAACCCAGTATCTATATCAAAGTATTCATATTTGACTTGTCAGAACTTCTGCAAGTAAACATCAGTTTCAAAAACTCATCTCCTGACCAAAACCAAAATGCCAACACACCATCATTTAGGCCCTAAAACTGTACAACATGACAGTGAGTGAGGTGGCAACAGCTTTTTTAGGCATGTTGTTTAATAACTTCCCTCACGAGGAAGTTTTCAGAAATTTACAGTTTCAGAGTTTAGATCATCTCTGCTGGCTTTTTTATTTTGTTCAATATTTCTACTAGATCTGTGTGACTTTTCTAAGTAGGAAGCCTAGGAAAAGTTTGATTTGCAGTGACTGCTGTCTTGGATTGACAGATATCCATTATATATCTATTCTTAATGCCTTGGATAGCCATCCTTAATGCCATTGATGTGATATTTGAATGTAAGCACTGGTAATTGCAACTATTTAATATAGAAAATGGGGGCATTCGTCATTAAATCACCGTTTTCTCTGCTTGCTTTTATTTTTTTTAACTTCTTCATTTTATCCAGGAGTTTTCCTGACATCTCAAAGTGAAAGTAGCAGATCATGGATGAGTCGTTATTAAGCAAATGATTGTTTCTTTTTTTGATCATCTGTTCCTGCAAACTCTGGAAAGAAACCCATAATAAAGTGGGTGCCATGGAATTAAGATCCATAGTAGTCCTATCTGGAAGATTTTGACTTCAATTATTCATGATAATATAAAATGATAAAATTATTTGGATTGGAAGGGGCCATAAAGATCATCTAGTTCCAACCCTCTGCCATGGTTAAACCAGTTGAACAATTCCAGCTCCCTCACCTCCTGACAAGATACATGCTCCAGACCCTTCACCAGCTCTGTTGCCTTTCTCTGGAAAATGTCCAGCCCCTCAATGTCTTTCTCACAGTGAGGGGCCCAGAACTGGACCCAGCACTGGAGGTGGGGCCCCAGCAGTGCTGAGTGCAGGGGGACAATCCCTGCCCTGCTCCTGCTGGCCACACTATTGCTGATACAGGCCAGGATGCCACTGCCCTTCCTGGACACCTGGGCTCACTGACCCATGTTTAGCCATCTGCCAAGCAACACTTCTGGGTCCTTCATTTACTCATTAGTTTTGTTCGTGACCTGACACCTAGAGAGAACTATGTGAGTTCTTTGTAGTTTACATAATGCAAAGTGTGGCTAAAAGATTTTTCGTACAGAAACATTTTCTAACACAATAAAAGCATTTTGTCTACTAATCCTCAATTTCTTCTTTTTTCCTTGGTCCAAATAGTGTTCCTACTGAAATTCTAGATATAAAGATAGGTTTGGGAGTCTTACTTTCATTGCATCATCTGAAATATTTCAGCAGAGAAAGTCCTAATGTCAAAATAGGTTTTTTTCTTTTAATTTATACTGCAGGTTCATCCAAGGCATTTGACTCAAAAAAAGCCGAAAATTACTTCTGCTATCATTAGATCATGTTTTGTTTTTGCTCAGACACCTGAATTGAACACCTTGAAAAGTTTCTCAGTGCTAGTCTGATTTCATCTTTCTGAATCATGCAATCATTACCATTATTTAAACCATTAATGATCAGTCATATAGATCATAGTTTTATTCATCCATTTCAAGAGAGATGAATTTATACTGGAATGTGTGCAGAGAAATCTTGCTAGAAATGGGCAACTGAATGGAGACCTTATGTTTGGAAAGGAACATTTGAGAAAAAATACATTCATTTAATTCAGGAAATAAAATATAGAAATCAATCTGTAAAATTATCAGGGTGACAGATGAGAGGGAGAGAGAAAAGCTAGTTTAAGCTAAAAAAATTTGCAACACAATTAGTTTGAGCAAGTCATAAATAAGCTTTGTCTGGATTTTACCTGTCTGAATGATGAAAAGTAGAAATTGTCTTGCACCTGGATAGTAAAACAAGAAACAGCTGATTCCATCTATCTACACCCTAACACAGAGAATTCAGTTCTATTAATGTCTTTTATTGTTTCTTTAACAATTGTTTTTTCTACAGACTCTCTATAGATCATATCACTCACACTCCATATCCTGTTCATTAAGAACTAATCTGTATTCAGCAAGTCAGAGTTCATTCTTCACCAGATATTGGCTCAACTGTCCTTAGGAAAGATAGTGAAAATGACCCTCAAAAATATCAGTTTGTGGTGGTTGGTGGTTTTTTTACTTTCTGCCTCCATTCCTCAGGAAATACTGTGGAGAAGTCCAATGTATAATCAGAGACCCATGGCGTGTTGTCTGCTTGCTAGACAGCCCATCTAAACCTGTTTTTCAATCAGGTGCCAGGTTGGTTCTTTTCTGTTTGAACAAATCTACTGGTTTTGGCTGCACAAGTGCATTTCTGTGAATACTAAACTGTCAGGAAGGGAGAAGAGCAGAGAGAGTTAAGGAGGTGCACCTTAAAGTTAAGACTAACTTTTATTAAGATAAGCAACACCCATTTTGCTGTAGAAAATTCAGAAGCAGTTGATAGGTAGATCTTCTGAATCATCACTAAATGTACTCAGCAGTACATTTGAAGATTAGGCATTCAAGCTGGGAAACAGAACTTGGAGGAAAAAGAAATAAAAACAAGATTTGTGGGGACCCTGGGGGGCATCCCCTAAGTTAGGGAGACACAAGAAGCTTCCCCCAAAAAACTGTTAAGACCCATTTTCTCCTTCCTCTGTTCCTATGTCTGTCCCGATGTCCCTGAGCCCCCTCCCTCCCTATTCTCCTCTTGGCCATCATCTTTGTACTGCCCGAGAGCACAGTTCAGCCCTGACCTCTGGGGACAGAGAGGAACCTGGACCCTTGCCATATGGGTGCTCTGGGACTCTGAATTAAACATCTGTGGATATTATCCAGGCCCTTTTTGCTTTTTTACCCTGGACTTTACTAGCAGATAGGCTGCAATAAGCTTTGGCCACCATAGCATATTTGCTTATTTTAAAAATTGCTAATTGGATTTGCTGTTCTGCAATTCTCGCCACTCAAGCAGTCCAATCAATACTAACATGTGAAGAAAATCAGTTAATTCTAGGGGGTTTTCCTAGGCAATTTATCCTTGACATGTCCAAGTTCTTTCAGTTAAATTTTAGTCACTGTGTAGCACTTTGGGAGCACAGTCTTCAATTGTTTTCTCATGCATGTACATCCTAAGGTCAGGTTCAACTGTGCATTAATGTCAGATCAATTGTATAGAAGTAAGTAGATCTGAACAACAGTATTGTCACAGTTCAGGTTAAACTGTATTCTTTGATTCATCCCTGCATCTTTGTAGATGTCCCTTCCAAGCAACAAGTCTGTATCCTGCACAGTTATGTTCCAGTGTACTGACTCTGGCTAAGATGGAGTTAAATTTCCTCATAGTATCCTGTATTGTGTTGTGCATTTGTAGCTAAAATAGTATTGAGAACACACCAATGTGTTGGCTTTTTCTGAGCAGGGCTTGCCCTGCATCAAGGCTTTCTCTCCCCTCCAACTGCCAGTGGCCTGGGTGCGAGCAAGAGGCTGAGGGGACACATCTGGGACAGCTGACCCAAACTGACTTAAGGGATATTCCATACCATATGACACTGCAATCAGCTGCTGAGGGCAAGGAAGCAAATGTTGGGACAGTTGTGATTATGCTCTTTGGTTCCAAGCAACTGCTATAGGTGTGGAGGCCCAAAGAATGGCTGGACATCCACCTGCCAATGGGAAGTAATGAATGTTAAGATTACTTATCCCATTCCATGAGCTTTTCTATTTTATTTTCTCTCCTTCTTTTGAGGGAGAGCAAAAGGCTGGAGGTCAGGCAGCCAGCCAAGGTAAACACACTACACGGTTGATCCTGTTTGTATTGTAACCCACAGCTTACAACCACAGAATTATGTAGGTTGGAAGGACCTTTAGGAATTTAAACTCCTTTGCTTTGTGCTGGTTGCTCATGGATTTCTCCAAATGGGCTTTGAATATATTGAAGGATGGAGATCCCTCAGCCTCTTTGGAAACTCATTACAGTGTTTGATCATACTCTTGGTGATGTATTTTTTCCCTAATATTGACCCAGAATCTGCCATCTTCCAGCTCTTGTCCATTACCTCTCATTCTTCTTCTATGAGTCCATCTCTTTTATCTCATATTTCCTTCCATTGGATGAAGTATAGTTGAGGACAGTACTAAGATCCCCACCTTAACCATCTCTCTCCAAGCTCAACAAGCCCAGCTCCCTCAGTCTCTCTTTGCAGGGAAATCGTTCCAGCTCCTAGCCAATCTTGATCCAGTTTATTTATGTTTTTCTTGTTCTCAACTAACACCTGGGTAACATTACTTCAGGGGAGAAGGCACTTTCTCAGTAAGTCTGACTATGCTCAGATACCTGCAGTTTTTATGACTCAGATACAAATCATACATAGATACATAACAGCCTTCTTAAAATGAAAGTGTTAAGCTATTGTAACAAAGGGACAGTATTTCCTGAGAGAGCAGCTGGCATTCTCATCTATCTTAAAATCTTTTGATCTCCTGATGATAATGAAGCTAGTTGTAACTTCTTCTGGTCCCACAGGGTCTTATGTCTCAGCCGGCTGTTCCAAATAATTACTCTCCATGGAGCAAGTGTTCATTTTTAGACCTGCAGGAGAGTTCTTTTGATCTCCTGCATGCCAGGAACGGTTCTGTCCTTCTTCAGAATAGATTCTCAGCTCAGTATTTTCACAGGCAATGGTATCAAATTTTGCCTTGCTTCCTGTGCTCTGACTTAACTTGAACCTTTCTTTTTGTGTCTTTAAAAAAGAACAAATCTTCTGATTTACTAAAAACTGAAATCTTGTGAAAATGTATAAACAATCAGTTCAATATACTGACTAAATTGCTCCTTATCAGTACCATTTTAAATAGATAACTTGAGTCTTCCAAGCACATATGTTTTAAGAAGTTTCTCAAATCTCTTTCTGGGTTATAAACTGATTATTAAATATGAATAATTACTTTTGTCTGAATTCCCACTGTATCATGCTCCCAGAAGAGAAGACACCAAGCTGGCTGTTTGGTATTAAGTCTTTCACACATGGGAAATGTTTCCTATGTAGCTGACCTCAGATGTACAGGTGTTCTCTCTATGTCAGGTTGCCTTTTCTAAGGACACTGAACCCTCCTAAGCCCAGAAGTTAAAGAAAGCAAATCACAAAACCTCTCAGTTCTGTCTTTTAATGCAAAGGCTTGAAACCTTCCAGGATCCTGACCTGAACACTTATAAAGTAGTACAGAGCAGCCCCAAACAAGCTTCACATTTGCTAATTCTTGTTCTCATGGGGGACTTCAACTTATCAGATATCTGCTGGAAATACAACCCCCCAGAGAGAAAACAGTCCAGAAGATCCTGGGATGTGGAAGAGATCTTCCAGACATAGTGACTGTGCCAACCACAAGTGCCACACTGGAAGTGGTATTAATGAACAAAGAAGCACTGGTGGGTGATGTGATGGTTGGAGGCCTCTTTGGCACAGAGACCACAAAATGATGGAGTTTTTGGTTCTTGGGGAAATAAGGAGGAAGGTCAACAGAATTGCCACTTTGGACTTGTGGAGGTCAGACTTTGGCCAGTTTAGCAGTCTGGGTAACAGAGTCCCTTGGGAGGCAGACCTGAAGGGCACAGTAGCCCAGGAAGGATGGACATCCTTCAAGAGAGAAATCCCAAAGACCAGGAGCAGACCGCTCCTGTGTGCTGAAAGATAAGCTGATGGGGAACAAGTTGACTGGAACTCAGGAAAAAAAAATAGATTTTATGATCTTTGGGAAGAGGAAGGCGACTCAGGAAGATTGAGGATTGTCATAAGATTATGCAGGGAGAAAATTGGAAGGGCCAAAGCCCAGCTAAAAATTACTCTGGCCACTGATAAAAAGACAATAAAAAATGTTGTTATGGATACAGAGAGGAAATAGCAAATTGCAACAAGGGACATTTAGAATGGATTTTCTAAAAACTTCCTTCACAGAAAGGGCTGTGAAGCACTGGAACAGGCTGGACAAGGAAGTAGCTTAGTCACCATCCATGAAGGCATTTAAAAGACAAGTAGTTGTGGCACTTGGAGATGAGGTTTAGTGGTGGACTTGGCAGTGCTGGGTTAACAATTGAACTCAATGATCTTGAAGGTCTTTTCCAACCTAAACAATTCTATTATTCGATATCAAGGATCAAAATGAATTAGAGAAAAAAGCCTCAAATAAAAAAATCAAATACTAGAACAAGATCAAACATGAGTTTTCTTCTGATGTTGCTCAAAAGGCAGAACTTCTTTCATTTAAAAGGTAGTGCTTTTTCTGAAGTTTTGTGCAGTGATGACCTGGAAACACTAAAGACACTAATGACTAAATACTAAATGGCAAATAGTGAATTTAAAAAAACTGAATACATTAAAAAAAACCAACAGCAACCCACAAGCAAACAAAGAAAAGCAAATTCCTTGAGGATTATTTAAAGAAAATGCATTATTCACTGGGGATAATTATTCAAATGTTCTGGTGTTGATGGTGGAACTGTGTTCAGCATAACAGTCTTCACAGATGGGCCTGAAGCTTCTGGCCTTACATGCCTTACATGAACTAAACACTGCGCTATCCAAAAAGAGGTGTTATATGTACAAAAATGGTCCTCTGAAATAAATGGAAGTTATTGCTTTTTTCAGGTCAATAAAATTGATTATTCATCAAGCCAAAGGCACAAAACATTATGACAGAGTGTTCTGAGCACCAGCACTGCTCCTTCTTGCTGAGGTAAGATGGCTATCACACAGAAATGTTTTGAGGAAAATGTAAAATTCAGAAATTAGGGCTTTTTATTTCAGGAAAGCAATGCAATACAGGTACTGTGGTCTTACCAGCAATGATGGTGTGCTCAGCCAGATGTGGGTTATTACTTCAAGTTAAATATGTTCAACTTCTCTCTGAAAAAATTACATTCAAACAGTCTGAAATGACAGACAAGTTATCTGCATTTCAGAAAGCTTTGCCTGTGGAAGGACAGGAGAGAGCAAAAACAATGACGTAAGCTACTTGATCTTTTTGTGGACTTCTGTGAAAATTAAAATCTATGTGTATACAATGAAAACACACACAATTGAACTCTACATCTTTAGAAAACAAGCTCAGGAAGTACTCTGAGATGAGAATTGACTGTAGAATTTATTAAGAAGTCTTTTTAATGAAGCAGCTTTTAATTGTGCTTCTCTGATCAGCAAAAATACTGATTAAGTTTTCTTTTCACTGTACAGGGAAGATAAATCAGAGGCACTTTAGCATAAAGAATATTCAGCCTAGCACTGTAGCACTAAAAGAATATTCCAACTGATATGATTTTCTTGCTATTTGGGTCTACTGGGAACTGCTGGTTTGAGTATTTCTGTAATATTAAGCAAAAACTGAGGCTGTACCTCTAATCCTCTGCTCTCCACCCCTCACTTCAAGACAGCCATGGAGGTGTTGGAGCAAGTTCAGAGAAGGGCAATGGGGCTGGTGAAGGGTCTAGAGAGTAAATCAAATGAGGATCAGCTGAGAGAGCTGGGGGTGTTTATCCTGGAGAACAGGAGGCTCAGGGGGGACCTTAGCACTCTCTACAACTGCCTGAAAGGAGGCTGTAGCAAGGTGGGGGTTGGCTTCTTCTCCCAAGCAACCAGCAACAGGACAAGAGGAAATGGTCTCAAGCTGTGCCTGGGAAGGTTCAGGCTGGACATCAGGAAGAATTTAGTCACTGAATTGTGAAATTGGACCAGTCTGGCCAGTGGGGTTGTGAAGTCACTTTGCCTGGAAATATTCAAGAAGCAATTGAACATGTAAGTGCTATGATTTAGTTGATATGGCAGTGTTTGGTTGAAGATTGGACTTGATGATCTTGGAGGTCTTTTCCAAATTTAATGATTCTATGAACCTATGAAACTTCAGAGGAGATTGCATCTTGCTTATTTAAGGACAGGTTTGCAAAATCACATGGAATAGAGGTATTACCTTTGTCTCCTATCTTCTTACTCACTGAGTAGAAACAAAACAAAAAAACCCCTAATGCACCTCAAACAAAATCACATTTCAAGAGCATCACACTGCAGGTTATGTTCTAAGCCGCAGCTATGAGAGGCAGTGATTTTTGATAGGTGAGCATTTGATCAACTGTCAGAAAGAGAACTCACATCAATACCAGGCTGAATTAATGCTCTGACATGCACTGACACTTTTCACAGAACTCCAGTGAGCGATGCTGCTTTTCTCCAAGATTTGTCCCATTCAGGCTGGCAACAATGAATCAAGAAAGCTGTGTAGGCAAATCTCTGATGATCAGGTGAGTGAGCAATGCAGATGAGGAAAGCATTAGTGCAGGAAACCCCTGTAGACCAGGCTGTGTTTTCCTGTCTGACCTCCACTTAGGACAGAGAACAGTTTTTGACAGAGTTGCTTGGTTTATAGGGCCGTACAAAAAGACTTGCTCCTATAAGTAGGAGCTCAGCAGTCATTCTGTACTTTCTCTGTGCTTTTCTCTGTGCATAGTATAAGGGGAGTTGTTCTTTGAGGCTCTTTTAGAAACTTATTATCCAGTGTCACTCCTTACCTCTCGCAAACAAAAATACTTGAGAATTTTTCCTAAAAGTCCTCTATCTTAACAGCAACTGTTGAGCAGAATATCCTCAGAACAGAGATGAGATGTGGCATTTTCATTAAAACAACTGCAATTTCCCTGCTCCTTGTGTAAGTTTATTATTCCATTATTGATGTTGGCCAAGATCCAGACCCATTGTACCATCTTACAAAATGTGCTACAAAGTGAATTTGGTACTACAATAAAGTGCTTCTGTCACCCCAATTATGCAAAGCAACTGGTTGACTGCTGAGGTAAGATGGCTATCACACAGAAAATGTTTTGAAAAATGTAAAATTCAGAAATTAGGGCTTTTTATTTCAGGAAAGCAATGCAATACAGGTACTGTGGTCTTACCAGCAATGATGGTGTGCTCAGCCAGATGTGGGTTATTACTTCAAGTTAAATATGTTCAACTTCTCTCTGAAAAAATTACATTCAAACAGTCTGAAATGACAGACAAGTTATCTGCATTTCAGAAAGCTTTGCCTGTGGAAGGACAGGAGAGAGCAAAAACAATGACATAAGCTACTTGATCTTTTTGTGGACTTCTGTGAAAATTAAAATCTATGTGTATACAATGAAAACACACACAATTGAACTCTACATCTTTAGAAAACAAGCTCAGGAAGTACTCTGAGATGAGAATTGACTGTAGAATTTATTAAGAAGTCTTTTTAATGAAGCAGCTTTTAATTGTGCTTCTCTGATCGCCAAAAATACTGATTAAGTTTTCTTTTCACTGTACAGGGAAGATAAATCAGAGGCACTTTAGCATAAAGAATATTCAGCCTAGCACTGTAGCACTAAAAGAATATTCCAACTGATATGATTTTCTTGCTATTTGGGTCTACTGGGAACTGCTGGTTTGAGTATTTCTGTAATATTAAGCAAAAACTGAGGCTGTACCTCTAATCCTCTGCTCTCCACCCCTCACTTCAAGACAGCCATGGAGGTGTTGGAGCAAGTTCAGAGAAGGGCAGTGGGGCTGGTGAAGGGTCTAGAGAGTAAATCAAATGAGGATCAGCTGAGAGAGCTGGGGGTGTTTATCCTGGAGAACAGGAGGCTCAGGGGGGACCTTAGCACTCTCTACAACTGCCTGAAAGGAGGCTGTAGCAAGGTGGGGGTTGGCTTCTTCTCCCAAGCAACCAGCAACAGGACAAGAGGAAATGGTCTCAAGCTGTGCCTGGGAAGGTTCAGGCTGGACATCAGGAAGAATTTAGTCACTGAATTGTGAAATTGGACCAGTCTGCCCAGTGGGGTTGTGAAGTCACTTTGCCTGGAAATATTCAAGAAGCAACTGAACATGTCAGTGCTATGATTTAGTTGATATGGCAGTGTTTGGTTGAAGGTTGGACTTGATGATCTTGGAGGTCTTTTCCAAATTTAATGATTCTATGAACCTATGAAACTTCAGAGGAGATTGCATCTTGCTTATTTAAGGACAGGTTTGCAAAATCACATGGAATAGAGGTATTACCTTTGTCTCCTATCTCCTTACTCACTGAGTAGAAATAAAACAAAAAACCCCTAATGCACCTCAAACAAAATCACATTTCAAGAGCATCACACTGCAGGTTATGTTCTAAGCCGCGGCTATGAGAGGCAGTGATTTTTGATAGGTGAGCATTTGATCAACTGTCAGAAAGAGAACTCACATCAATACCAGGCTGAATTAATGCTCTGACATGCACTGACACTTTTCACAGAACTCCAGTGAGCGATGCTGCTTTTCTCCAAGATTTGTCCCATTCAGGCTGGCAACAATGAATCAAGAAAGCTGTGTAGGCAAATCTCTGATGATCAGGTGAGTGAGCAATGCAGATGAGGAAAGCATTAGTGCAGGAAACCCCTGTAGACCAGGCTGTGTTTTCCTGTCTGACCTCCACTTAGGACAGAGAACAGTTTTTGACAGAGTTGCTTGGTTTATAGGGCCGTACAAAATGACTTGCTCCTGTAAGTAGGAGCTCAGCAGTCATTCTGTACTTTCTCTGTGCTTTTCTCTGTGCATAGTATAAGGGGAGTTGTTCTTTGAGGCTCTTTTAGAAACTTATTATCCAGTGTCACTCCTTACCTCTCGCAAACAAAAATATTTGAGAATTTTTCCTAAAAGTCCTCTATCTTAACAGCAACTGTTGAGCAGAATAACCTCAGAACAGAGATGAGATGTGGCATTTTCATTAAAACAACTGCAATTTCCCTGCTCCTTGTGTAAGTTTATTATTCCATTATTGATGTTGGCCAAGATCCAGGCCCATTGTGC
This sequence comes from Emberiza elegans, assembly GCA_024865655.1. NCBI lineage: Eukaryota > Metazoa > Chordata > Aves > Passeriformes > Fringillidae > Emberiza > Emberiza elegans. The sequence continues at coordinate 19,205,656 of JALJVW010000085.1, read as the reverse complement.
CATCTTACAAAATGTGCTACAAAGTGAATTTGGTACTACAATAAAGTGCTTCTGTCACCCCAATTATGCAAAGCAACTGGTTGACTGCAAAACTGCATCAAAAACTGAATTAGGATCTTTCATGAAGAAATGTCAACATGAAACACATGTTTATTTTGTAGTAAAGGTACTATATTACAGCTACTATAGAAAATTGAGTCTGCAGGAGAATGTACTTACCATAATATAAAAGATTTTCTTATGTTGGTCAATGTCTCCATTGCTGTGAACAATGTCCTGCAGAATAAAACCTGACTTATCAAAGACATATTTTTAAAAAGTCCAAAAGAATCTTCTTACCCTAACAATTTTATCAAAGGGTCAGATTCTGATCCCCTTTTTCATATTGTATAACAATATATTCCATTAATATGGAACATACTCAATAATATCAGTTGAAATCTTTGGGTTTTAACATGTTATTAATTGTGTTGGTATTTTAATCTCACTTTACCTAAACCTCTCATCTGCAACACAGATACTTAAATTTTGGTGAGGATCCAGTGATGTCAGCTGGTGAGTTGAGGCTTGAGTTCATTCTTAGTGAAACAAATAAGCCACAGAAACTTTCAGAATGTTTAGGTCATGTTGAATTTTGGAGGTACTGAATTAGGAGGTTGCAGAATGTTCATCATCAAAGATCTGTTAGAATATGGTACACAAATCTTTTGGAAAGAATGAAAGAGACTTTATCTGGCCTTGGGACAGACTGATGGACAAGAAAAGTTCTAGAGTTCACTTCTAGCCCCAGTGTTTCTGATTCCATGACATGTGACAGAAGGCCATAGCCCTATGCCATTCATGTCACTAAAATCCAAGTCAAAACCTCAGGTTTCATCCTGAATGACTAACATGAAGACAAATGTGACATTTTGTTTTACAATTGCAGGACTGGTTTTGAGTTATTCTTTCTGAAGAGGAAGAATACTTTCTTATCTTCACTAGAATATAATTTAGGAAACTCAGTATATTCTTATACATTCTGGACATCCTTTCAGAGGCTTTTTAATAGAACTTCTACAATCTTCCTGTCAAAAATTCATATTTTGATATCTTTATTTTTCAATATCCATATCAGCTGGAGCCATACCAAGATGTATGCCATTTAAATGCCTTTTTGCTGGAATTAGGAAATAGTTAGCCACATGAAGAACCTCTGGGCTTCATCAACATGTGAAGAAACACTTCAAAATAGCACTGGTTTTTGTATTGCCTGTAGATTTATATTACATAAGTCTGAATTAAATACCTAAAATCTCCATAAAGGCAATCTAGCCATGTTTTCACAGCATCTACCTGGTAAGTGGAAGAGCCTCAAGTTCTGGAATGAGTGCATCTGAAATGCTTACCAAGGCTATTTCCAGCTATGGGATTCTCTGACTAGAAACACATGTTGGATTTAAAGCTGTACACAGTCTGCTGGAAGATTCATATGTTTGTAAAAGATTATTTGCCCAGCTATGCAGCATGTACCTAAGAATACTTGAATAGTGCTGGATTATTTGCCAGGAATTGACACTCGTTATGTAATTACATTTTATCTAAGTCCTTCTACATCTGAAACCATTCCAAACTACATCTTTTTTCTCCCTGCTTGTGTTATAGCCCTAACCATGAGTCCAGCAGTAACTCCATGTATTCACCAGGTATGCTTCATTTCTCACGAAAAAATCCACAGCCAAGATGGTAATTCCATGATGGCAATAGAGGACAGTCCTTGAAAGGAATCTTGACCCTCTCTTTCAGCAGTGCTTAAACACAAGCCACACTATTTCCCCTTTCCAGTAAATATGTGGATTTTAAGTAAGCACTGATTTGGACCCTTTTTAGTATTTATGAACCTGGTGCTCTTTGTTGTACCATGTTACACCTTCAGCAGGAAGGCTGGATGAAAATTTTTTCTCACAATAGTCTTTAACATGGCAGAAAAAAAGAGATGTTTTTGATGGGATAAGGAGGAACTCTTTCACTTCTTGAACAAATATAAAATAAATTATATACTAAAAGACTGACTTTCTCCCACTTCACAGCCTTCCTTATATTGGTGGACAGTACAAACTTCCCTAACTGTGCTTTTAAATAAATACAGCTACATTGCATGCTTACTGCTGATTCAATATGGTGAGTGTTCATAAGGCTTCTTCTGAGCATTTTTAGTCCCTGGGCATTGAAATTTCTGCTTTTGTGAATGACAAAGGAGCCTAAATGTTAAACAGATGGCAAGACACTGTTGAGTTGAAATGGTTTTGTCACCACAGCACTTGAAGCCTTGGGGTACTTCACTGTGACCATGTTCACAGGGGTCTTATGTTGAGGGAAGAGACAAGAATATTGACTGCATTTTTCAGAAGGCTTGATTTATTATTTTATTATATATATTACATTAAAACTATACTAAAAGAATAGAAGAAAAGGTTTCATCTCAGAAGGCTAGCTAAGCTAAGAATAGAAAGGAATGAATAACAAAGGCTTGTGGTGCTGACAGAGAGCTGAGCCAGCTGGGCTGTGATTGGCCATTAATTACAAACATCCAACATGAGCCAACCACAGATCCACGTGTTGCATTCCACAGCAGCGGATAATCATTGTTTACATTTTGTTCCTGAGGCCTCTTAGCTTCTCAGGAGGAAAAAATACTAAAGAAGGGATTTTTTATAGAAGTTGTCTGCAACACTTCACCATCTTAATGTTCAGGCATTTATCTGGGTAGACGTAGTTGCTTTGTGGATATAATTTTTGGACTCATTCCTGAATTTTATCTAAGTTGCATTTTATTTGCCCAAGTACTTTTTTCAGATCTCTCCATTTGCCAAGTCACTATGAAGTATGAAATACAAAATAAAGACACAAATACTGGGAATGTGTAACCCACACTAAAAATAATGTGATTAAAATTCATCATAAATGTCAGTGAATAGTTCACTTAATATATTTTAAAATTGAATTTGGACATGACAGTTGTCAAGCCACAGATTCTGCCAGTCACACATGTCCACTATTATTACAGACTCATCTATATCCCTGGGTTTTTCTGTCTTCCTGGATTTCTGGAACACAGAGTATTAAAACAGAAATGTTCAGAAAGTGGGGCGTTTTATTAAAGTTTTTATAAATCCTTAACTTTCAGTTCTTGCTGTTTTAGTTATGTCCACATGACCCATATAATAAGATGCAATAAGCCTGATCTTGCATGTTGAGGAAAAATATTGCACAGTTCAGAATGTATTACTTCAGGAATCACTTCTTGGAAGGTGCTATTCTCAGGGAAAAAAAATTAAGTAACTTTAGCCAAAAGTGAATCAGTCATTCATGCTTATTTTACTATTCATTATGTTCAGCTTTGGAAAAAAACAATGTTGCAGCTAATAACAAGCATTTTTTTGGTTGTGGTTTGTAAACATTTGCAGCAGTACATAGTTGCTTTTCTACATTAACTTAATTACAGGGAAGGGACAAAACTGGAGAACAAGACAATTCACAAGCAAACCTCCAAATGATGTATGACTAAAATAGGAGACAGGATCAAGTACCAGCAAATGTCATAGACCTTGAAAGTATTTTAGTGAAAAAATGAACTCATTTGATAAACTTTTCAATCATTAATGTAAAACTCCTACTGTGTGCCTCAATAGCAGCTCCAGTCCCACAGTCTGTTTGCGACACTTGGCTTTAACCTCAGTGATAGCTGTAGTCATCTGATCTGATTGCCAGTGTTAAACACAGACATCCTTTTTCTGTGAGATCAAATTTATAGAGGAAATATACTGTGATACAAACCAAAGACCATTAAATTTGATGTATGCGCTTTTTTGGAAAAATGCTTTGGTTTATATACCACTATGGTATACTGAGAGAGACTCCTGAGTGAGAAGATAGGAACTGGTTTTCCAAGTGTTTTGCATAAAACTAATGCTGATTTGTACATCATTCCTCCACCAGCACTAGTCTTAAGGGCTGAAGGACAGGAAATTCTATGAGTTTAGTTTGCCTCTCCTTAAAAAAGCCCTGTCCAAAGTCCTGCATCTTAGACACTTAACCCAGAAAAGGTTGAAATCATTAGGGTTCAAAAAATTGTAATTCCTTCACTGTTTTTGAGTAAAGAGGAAATTTAACTTCAAGTATTCAAGAATCTAATAAATCTGGGTTATGACTTTATTGTTTTTTTATCCAGGAAGCAATTTTAAATTGAAAAGAAGATGGGGAAAAAAAGTTTTAAATGTCTTCATATTATTTCAAGCTATAACTCCTTGTTCCAAAAATATGTTTCTGCCCTTTTATCTTCCTGCCAAGTGGGCAAAATAAGATTATTTTAAAACAAAAGCAAAAAGCTTTATGTTTTTTTATAACCTTATATGAGGGATAAAATGATACCAAATAATTTATTTTCCTATTTAAAGGACAATCAAATAAGGAATTCCAAATATTCATGTTAACAATAGAATATACAGGGCCTAGATAACCCAAAATTGTTTATGTCAAAGCTTTCAATATGAAACCTTTTTCTAAAAAATGCAACAAAAAATTCCTAGTACGAGTATTTGTGAATAGGACAAGACCAGTTTTGACAAATACATTATTCATAGCAAATCGTTAATTTAGATCCTGTCTTGAAGTACTACGTTAGCTGTCAGTCACTTCTGCAAACATATTAGATGTCACATCAAGACTTCTGTGTTTATTTGGCTGAATATCTTCTTATTTATTTAGATTGTTTTAATGCCAAGAAGTACAGAAAAAGGCATTAGCTGGTAATGCAGTCAAATATTAAAAAATAATTTCAAAGACCAAAAAAAATCTTCCTTTTTCATCAGTAGTTTCATGTTTGGGTTACAAGACAGATTCTTTTCTCCTTTTTTGCACTGTAGATTCTCCTTTCCTAGACTGAAATGTTGAAGAAAACATAAGTTCACATTACAATGTGAGTAGGGTCAGAGCTCCCTTTTATTGAAATGGGCTTTCTGGAACACTTGATTGCAGTGTGATGCTTACCAAACTGTAATTGTCAACAGGGAAGAACATCCTAGGCTGCACTTTCCAAAAGCAGTTTGCTTAGGTAAGAGCATTAATGGCAGAATCAGCAGCAAAGCCCTGGCTCCGTGCTAGGCTGCGTGCATGCACAGGAGGAGTAGCTCCCATATTGCTCATGGGATGCTTACCACAGCTTGAGAGCTTGGTCCAGACCCATCTGTCTGTTTGGATGACCCCAGTGCAGTGGTCACCTCAGCGCTGCCGTGAGGCGGTGCGGGCACTGCCAGTGACACCTGTGCCTGGCGGGGCACACGGCGCTCACCCACTGCGAGCGCAGAGCGCAGCGTGCTGCCCTAAAACATCTCTGCTGGGCTGGGCAGGCTCCGCAGTTCTGCACCAGGTGTGCACCCCCGTGGTGCTGGAGATGGCAAAGGGGAGGCTTGTACTAGCAACTGCAGTATTTGTGGCATAAATAGGCAAATCTGCCTTTCTATGGGGAAAAATTAATAGAGGTGGTAATGATCATCATGATCATCTTAGTTGTTCATATTGCTTAAAAAAACTTGAGTGGGATTGTTATTGCATTTTAATTGCTCTTTGCCTGTTTTATTGATTTTGTTCTGACACACAAGAAAGTAGATATACTGTAACTGCTAACATTTAAAACAGAAAGTAACATTTTTAGCTGCAAACTGGGGTATACTACAGCACATCAGGAGATTTCTTTGTTAATTATTTCTTGTTTTAGACATGCTCAGCGGTCAGTCATTACTTTCTAAATTTGCAAGCTTATTGCAGACCAGTCCAAGGTTATGTAACTCTCCAAACATAATTGTTCTGTGTACAATATTAGCTAATAAGTAATTATAACTACTTGCTGCTTCCAGCTGATAATATGCTCAGGAAAGTCATATATTTGGAGTTGTCAGTTTAGGTCAAATTATTTGAGAAAAGGCCTGACTTAAGAGAGTGGCAAATGGGAGTATTAATTGCACAGCATGTGCTGCCCTTAAAATTGAATAATTTAAAATCTAAATATCTTAAAATTTACAATTCCTAAGATAATTTTTGTCAGAATATGGATTTGAAAAAGCATTATATTGATAACATTTTGACAAAGTACTGAAAGCTCAACTCTAGGACCACATACCAGGTGGCAGAGGAGTTAGATGGTTTGCATCTGTCTTTAACTAAATTACTACTGAAGTCAATAATTGTATAGCCGTCTTGGATACCAGAGGAAACTTTTTCTAATCATGCTTAATATACACTTACTTTCAAAATAACGGAAGTCTTATTCACTTAAAAAATTCTGCCTTGAATTATTTTCTTCCGTACATTGGATCATGTTGTTTTGGGGTTTTTCCTTGAGTTTTAAAACTGTTAGGACACTATTTTTGTAAGTACTACATTACAAAGGAAAACTAATCAATAACCAGCTAGGAAATAAGAAATTAAGTGCCAAAGAAAGAAGGATTTAAAAACAAGGAAAAAAAAAGGTGGGGCGGAGGGGGAAGGAGCCTGGTAACTTAAATCCCTGATGTTCTGTAGACACTGAAAAATCACTGGAGCACAAAATTCAGAATTGAGTTATTAAAATTATTACAGTAACATTTTAGCAAAAGGTACACTACTTTAGCCCATTTTAGCCCAGAACACATGGCTAGAAGTGAAAGTCGTCACAACTTTAAGTGATTTGAGAGGCCTTTCAGCTTTGAGATGTTTAATGGGACCACCCATCATTGTAGCAGAACAAGTAGTGCCAGAGAATAATCCACATTAGTGCTCAGAGGCCGAGACACCAGATCTCCCAGGAGCCCCACAGCTATGTACAGCTACCTGTATGTCTCTTAGTGCCTTTAAACCTTAAGACCAGCACTGTTATGGGTCCTTTACCATTCTTTCACCAACTAATTTTACCAGGATTTTAAAACATTTTACATTTATTTGGATTTTGTACCAAGGTAAATGGAACTGGACCAATAGGCTAGGAAGTAACATTGGCATTTTTGCAACAAAATATGTGAACATATGTCATGAAGTGTCATTTCTCCAGAAGTCAACCTGGAAAGGGTGGAAACTAATGAGAACATTCAGTTTAATAGCATGTACTCATCATCTCTTTAATTCTTCTAAGACATGCAGAGTTCCATAGTATCTTCTGGAACTGTGCAATTTTAGGAAGTATATTATCTGCACCAGAAAAAGTCCTTGCAAATGTTGTTTCTTGTCCCAATACATAAGCTTTGCTTTATCTGTTTATCAGCTGTTGTCACCTCAGAAATACTACTTGTACTACAACAGCATAGTTTTTTCAGCCTTTCCTGAAAAGAGTTTTGAGGTTTTGAATGCCCTTGTGTCACATGTGTGAGGACTTAAAGAATGCAGTTACATGTCTGAAAACACAGTCAGATAGTCACCACAACAGGCACTTGAGATAAGCACAGATGGCAAAACAGGAAGGCATTAATTCCTGTTTCCTAACAAAGGCGAGGGTTTGGAATCAGCACTCCGGACAAAATGCCACTGTGCAAACTGTGGGAACTTAAGACTTATCCAGACAAAAAAAAATTCACAGTGGAAAACTGGGAAAGAATACACATGCCAGCCCAAGTTGCAGGAATGGCGTCTATGCCCATGGGTACCTGGGATGGATTGTACAAAAGTTCCATGAGAACAACTGCCAACTGCTCCCACCAAAGACCAGGGTGAAGAAGGACCAGTGGGATGCCACAAGAATCTATATTGTGGTGATATCTTTTGCTTAATCTCTCTCTCTGTGTCTCACTCTGTCCCTCTCTCCCTCATTCCCCTTCCTATTTTTTTTTTCTTTCTACCTCATATTTACTGTTAAATAAAATCTGTACAATTGACTTTGCCATATGGTCTTGCTTGCACCTTAATTTAGTCAGAAGCATCTCTTATAATCAGACCTTAACAACATAATTCTCCTTCACATTATATTTCAGAAGGAATGAAAAATCTCCTACTGTCATGGCAGTATCTTGAATGACTTCATGCCAACAAAACCTGTCATTTTAGAATATACATAACTACAGTATCAAAGTGTTTTTCCTGCTGAATTTGCTTTCTCAATCTTCAGGGACTTCACCTTTACTCAGAAAAAGCATGCTGTCAGCTGAACTGTAAAATGTTGTGAACCTGGTGGGCAGCATTTACCTAAAATGTTCTCGTTGTTACAAAAAAAAAAAAAGCCTTTTGTCTGAGACATTTCCTGTTATTTGTTTGCTTTTCTTGGTGGAAATTGCAAAATATGCATTTAGTTCACACTGCGCATACTTCTCTGTAGAAATATGTATGCCCCTGTATGCCTCATTTGGCTTAGAGTTGCAGTAGTTCTATACCCATTCTTTAAGCTCTTCTTAGTTCCACTGGGTTGAGCTTTCAAGTCTTTTTTTCTTTGATGCACCTTCTAGTTGCTGGTGCTTGTTAAAAGTGACTGCAAAAGACCATGCTAGAGCCATCACACCACAGAAAGGCTCTAATATACCAGAGAAAATGTGCTCACACTCTATGTGAGCTACTCATCCACCCAATGCCCTGGGTTTCCTAGGATTCCTCAAGTTAATTGCTCTACTGCTCCACTTCCTTTTTTAAAACATGACAGGTGGCAATGTCACATCCATCAAGGATGTGACAAGGCTTAAAAGTTTTTGGGTTTTTTGTGAAATCAATAGAATATTTTGTGATGGGCTCTTTGTCCTCTTTTAAATTCACATCTATTTATACAGTTTGCTGGAGTCAGTCTCTGATAAGGCTAACCCATAAATAACTGACAGGCAAGAGGCAATTTCCATCAATACAAAATCTGTAAAGGGCAGCCAGAGTTATTTAAGCCAGGAACCAAAGTGGCTTTTTGCTGCCTGAAAAATTATATATTCTTTTGTGAGACTGGTGAATCTTAGCACTGGTTCACTAATAATGTGGATGGTGATACCTCACAACATGATCACTCTACAAAGTAATAAATCTTCACTCCAAAATTGCTCTGAATATCTAAGAAGTATAAGATGGCCATATATTCGGGAAAGCATGGAAACTTTTTATTTTTTGAGGAAACTGGCAAGTTCTGGTGGTGCAATTTATGAGCTCATATTCACATTGATAAACTCCTACTGATCTAATAAATCATACCAATCACATCAAATTTACTATAAATCTGGCCTTCAGTTTAGAGCTAATTAAAAAAATCAGAAGTGTTTAGAACTTCTAAAGACACAGCTTATTTTCATGAGAAAAAAAAAAAAAAGTAACTATAAATGAGTAAAGTAGTTTCTTTCAGTAACATGCAGTTACCTGACCAAGCACATTTTCACTTGGGCTTGGTTTCACATATAACATTTTTTGCCAGGTTTGTAACCTAATTGTATGAGAGAAACACAATTAGATAGTTCACTTGAAAGGGGTGGCTGTTAGTTCAATACCAGTCTTCCCCATTGAGTGCTAATGTTACTAAGGACAGAAGATTTCCTTTAAAAGTTAAGAGCATACATGGCAAAGAACAATACATAACAAAAAGGGAATTATTTCAATGCTTTGAATAATTTATTTGAAGCTTACTGGTATCACAGTATCTCTTTTACTCATTTCACATAACAAAGCACATGCCTGGTCCAGTGCTTGCAGGCACCATTTAGATCTTTAGTGCAGAGTAAACTATGAATATTTTCTAAAGTTAATAAAGCATTCTTTTCTTTCCACAGCAGAAAACTATTTTAGTACTAAGAAAAGTGTAGAATTCAGCAAACATTTAGAGTTTTTAGCTAAATAAGTTGTTAAATCAGCATATTCTTTAGTTTTCACTCTTTGCTGACTATTCTAGCCAGCTAGAATAAAACAACTAACCTCATATAATGTTTGGAGAGATTACACAGTAGAAAGCCCAGGGATGGAGCCAGAAGCCAGGTTTGTTTCTAAAGTATATTCAGAAGCTACCTTATGGATTTTGAGTAAGTGTGACCAAAGAGTTGGAGACTACAGCAGGCTGGATTCTTTTAGCTACAACTGAAAAAGAGATCTGAGTCACTTTGTATCATTTTGACTACATGAAACCTGTAACATGCTGTCAACCAAAACAGAAGTCCAGCCTTTCATCTGAGTAAATCTGGCTGCAGGAAATGAGCCAAGTCAAGGTCACAATGTAGGGGAGAAATTTTGGGTTCAAGTTCCATATGGAGCCTCTCTTTGGGAGCAGGAGATTACTCTTGTGCTTAACAGCACATTAAAATGGGAGATAAAGTAACATGTAATGATTGCTCTCAACATCTGTAACTGTGTCAAATTATGGAATCTTTCATAGGGTATCATCAGCAGCCATATTATAGGTACAAAACTTTCACTGGCTGGTTTTGAACCTCTGACAAATTAACCAAAAAGCCCTTTGGTATATATACACATCTCCATGAGCTCCTAGGAAAGGCCAATTGGCATAGGCATGAGTGCTGAAATGTGGTATCCTCTTCATTTCTAGGAATAGGTTGTGTCACACAGAATGGAACACAGGAGTCAGCCAAAAGAGGACAGTGATAGAAATAAGCATAAGGTAAAAGTTATATTAAGATATTTTTTTGGCTTCAAATTAACAAAAGGGAAACTGAGTGTGGGTCTAGGCCAGGAGCTGTTCCTATGCTGTTCTTCAGCAGTTTTCATCTTAATTTCAGAAATTCAGTGCCACGTTTGCTCACCAAAACGATGATCACCATGTTTTACAATATTCATTTCAAAGGCTGAATCAGTGCATTTCCAGGGAGTGAAGGGAATGGAAACAGTGGGACCACAATGAGGGGCTTGTTGGAACAAGCTTGGGAAAGAGAAGATGCCTACTGACATTCCTAAGATTTATGCTTTCACTATTTACAAGACCTGAGGAGAACAGCAGTCCAGAAAAGGAATTTTGACAGTGATGAGGTAAAGGAAAGGCACTGAACATTTAGCAGTAGCTTTAAAGCAAGGTGAAAAAAAAAAGAGAAAGATCTCCTGGCACAAAGGAATCTGCACTCAACTCAGTTTGTGAGTCAAACACAGACCAGGAGATTGCACTCAGGTTTACATTTTGGGATGCAACCTGCTCTCAGTGACTGAAAGCCAGAGGCACAATGCAACCTGTGTTTATATGTCCCATGCAATCTTCTAAACCATGGCCAAGCACTGTCCAGGTCAGAAAAAGCTGGCACTAGCCAGAATTGTGCCAGGGAGTTTCCAGATAATTATATATCAGTGCTCAAATTGTGCTGTGGCACAGTGATTTTATTTATTATGGAAGTGGCTTAGGAAACTATCTATGGCAGGAGGAAGGATGCTACTATGCTGTGGAGGACAGGATTATGGCTATGACAGCACTATGCAACATCTGAATATAACTTGAAATGCACTTGCAAGTAAACCATAGCTGCAGTACTTGAAGCTTCTGAAAATTTATGGAATTAAAATCCTTTACCCATGTGAAAAATAATCCCTTACACTGGATGGCAGGCAAGTGGTAAATAGCAGACCACTACAGAGCCTGACAATGCCATACTATCTTCTCCTGTGTTATAGAAATTCATTCATTACATAGTTTTCTGGAAGGGGCACTTGTTAGGCCCAATTTGGGTTATATTATGAATATATAGTATTATGAATTATAGAGAGAAAACACATTTCTGTAACTTTCTGGAATTATCATGTGGGGACACAGAAATTTTCTATTGCAATAAAGTGGTACATTCAGGCTTTTCTGTAGGTTGTAGCAAATTGCAGAGATTTGTGACATCTTTCTGGAAGGTCTGCTGGTAGCATGCTCCTCTGAGAATGCAGAAGAGCTGTATCATTCAGATTAAGTCACTCAGAATTGACTCTGAATTCTCAAGCAGTTTACTAAACTAGAAGAGATTATAAAAATAGGAAAAGTGAGAAGCCAGTCTCTCTCTCTCTCTCTGAGGGCATCCAAGGCAAGCTCAAGCAGATTTTAATGAGTTTGTTTATGGGAGTGCAGATACTACTTCTGGAATTACAAGAGATGCATCCATAGAAACCAATTTATATTACCATTCCACCTATGCTGTTTCTAAGTTGAATGAAACAGAACATCACAAGATGGGGTGATGAACCCTAAGCAGGACAATACTTCTGTCTTACAGCAATTCAAAGCAAAATACACTGCCTTTTTGGCCCCACAGGGTGACTATTTGAAGATAATCTATTTTTGGGGGGTCAGGTAAACCCATAGCACTTCTTAATTCCTGGAAATATTAATTACTTATATTTCAGTTAATATCTACAGGTGGATAAATAATTACACTGTGAAGAAGAGAACTGCCAGCTATCTGCATGGGCAAGGCTTTACTGTTGAGGAATAGGGAGGCCCATAGCTGCTGTGGTCAGTTTGTATTCAGGAGAAGCTGGAGCATCCCAGCAGAATGCTGCAGGACATGCCAGCAGCCTTCCAGTCTCTACAGCTGATATGCTCAGACATGGAAGAGGTTCACCTGGTTCTTATGGATTATACAAGAGTAAGGCAAAAGTTTGAAAACACACTAAGTTGTCATCCTAAACATTCATCTCTCTAACCTAAAGGGCAACTATACTTTCCCCAGTCCTTCTAAAAATTCTCAGTGGAAGAAACATGCTAGGGTCTGTGGGCAGTCTCTTCCAGTGTTTCATTCATTTTACTGATATCCAACCTGTCTAATTCTACTTGAAATTTACTAAAGCTTGTTTGGTTCTAATAAGATCCATCAATCTGACTGCTTATGCTCCATCCACATGGAGACCTTGAGGTAACACAACAGATCCTTGAAGGATGAGGGAGAGGATGACATTGCATTAAACCCCAGTTATTCCTTGGATCCTGGAAGGATCTTTGGTTTTATGAGTCAAGTCTAATGCTACAAATTGTTCACAATTGGTGACTCAATTAGCTCTTTCTTCTTTTGTAAATACTTTGTGTTTAACTAGGTTTTCAGCAAAAATACAACCACTTTCAGTATTGCCAATGGGATTCCTATTCTATGAAAGTCAGAGTTTTTTGTTTCTGAATGGACTGCAAAATTCTAGATTTTTTCTATCAACTGCTACTTACATTAAGTACCTTTTATTGCATATAGAAATGATGGTGCTGCTGTAAGATATGTTGATGCTGTCTATGGTGCCTACTGCCACAGCTGCCTTCAGACTATATTCAAATTCATGCCAAAACCCCTTAGGAAATCAATAAAGCTGCTTCCACTTGCACTTTCTACCAACTTGTCTGAAATTATTCTGAGTAGAACTTATATGGACTAAAAACTGGATGAAAATTATTATAAATCTTAAATGAACCAATTCACATATAAAGGAATCTGAGATTTTTAATCACATACAGAGGAATACAAGAATCACTTGTGACTGAAGACCCAGATCAGATTTGTCAAATTTGAATAGCTCAGATTTCACTCAAATATACATATCTGGGCAAATAAAGAGATAAACAAAGATGTTTGAACTATTTAGCATATGAAGTACCTATTGATTCATTGAGGGATAAACAGAAGACATTTTATACAATATTTATGTGTTTTAGTAATATTATATTTGTGCTGCTGAATTAATTGCTTTATTATCATGAGACAAGGTTTAAATGAGACTTTCTCACACAAAATATCACAAGCACTAGCATGCTTGCTATCCCAAATGAAGTCCATTTAAACAACGTTGCATTTTGTATTTCATTGATCCCTTTGTATTTATTGTAGGGTTAGATTTGTTTTTATCAGGTGAACTTTTTTAGCAGGATTACTGATGTGATAAACTGGCCAGTTGGTTTAAGACCATTGTTTTATACCACAAAATAGCAGATAAAACTACAGCAATGATACTTGTGTGTTACAGGCTTTACTTACAGTGAGCACTTTGAGGTCTGTCTGTGTGAGGACCGAAGTAGTTAGGGTTTTAAGTACTCTTGGTACTACTAAAAGGAAGAAAATGACAGAATAAAAATCCTGACAGGGAAAAAAAACCTCAAAACTTAGCCAGCAGCCCAGGAGCAATATTTCATTCCAGTAGTTATCCAGAAATCTGATTTCCTTTGCTTTGTGTCAGGCACTTAGCATTATTGTTGCAGTTAAGGGAATTTTATGAGAATGATTAAAATAAAACTTCTTGGAGAAGAGGTGCCACAAGAGACTGCAGCATCACTCGGGAAGTCATTTATCTGCTGTGAAAACACAGATCTCTTGCTTTATTAAACATCTCTGTACAACTCCCCTTGATGTCTGCAGCCAGATATTCACTTGGCACAGTTCCACTGAAATCAATGGACCCATATTGACTTACACAAGCTGAAAATCTGAACCTCTGAGTTTATTACAACATCACTAAAAGGGCTGATTAATTGTAGGATGGCATCCCAATATGATAATAATGCTCAGAAACCTCTCCAGAGTAGAATAGAAATTTGCTATTTCTTTCTGCAGAGCAATTGTTTTATGTAATCTACCTCTTTTTCAGTTCTGGGGTAGTTTTTTGTTTTATTTTTGAAATACAGATGGTAATCTTGTTACCATCTCCAGTTTACCCTGCAAAAACATCATGACATGGTTTGTATTTCCTGAAATCCTGATTGTCACTGGGTCTCAAGCACACAGTGATGCCCCTTGAAGAAGGGTACACATTCTCCATTTGCCAACACCCTGCAGAAGAGGTGGCCTTCCTGTCCTGCAGCTCAGTCAGTCTCAACCTCTGCCCCAGTGAGGGGCTTGCTGCCTGTGCTGCAGGCCAGCCCTCATATGGTGCAGCTGGGACAAAAGCTGAGCTGGGATCAGGCTTCTGGGAAAAAAGCTGTGCAGGAATGACATAAAAACTCTGTCAAGAACCTCCCCAGCTTTACTCATGCATTTAATCTGTACCTGGTTTCCTTGGTTCTGGCTAGAGCCATGTTGTAGGAGGTAGGCCTGTGCCTGGCCAACATCCTGACCTCCTGATTTGACCTCAGGGTTACAGACCCTGGTTACCATCACCAGACCTGCCCTGTTCTCCTTGCTTAGGCACAGTGAGACTGACCCTTTCTTATGAGAACACTGTCCTACCCCCTTGCCATTACCCAGCTCCTGCTTGCCTTCCCTGGACTTGCCTTGCCTGCTCTTGTTGCTTCCTGAGAAGATGAACCCTTAAATACTGCACAGACACTGCTACTGCAGCAGGCATAAATAAAAGAGATTCCTGTTGCTTTCCCAAAACTAAGATAAACAAATGTCCCTTACAGGATCATTCTTATTTAAAAATATATTTATCAGGAGTAGTAAAAATTGAACCTCTCTCCTTGTTTGTTTTGCTATGCATAAATATCCTGTTTACTAAGAGTTCATAATCTCAGAAGCCAAATGGCAGAGAGAAAATTGCATCCAAAGCACCATAGTCCAAGCAAACAATTTCTCTGCTTTTGCTTAATTTAGTAATGTAAGTGGGTAGTGGCATGTTTCCCACACTGTGGCTGTGTCAGCTGTCCTGCATGAGTGTGAGACACACTCAAGGCTTTACCCCAGCCTGTTGTCCTGAGGAGTCCCTGTAGCTGCTGTAGGTCCTGTGGCATGGAAAAGGCTGAGCCTCTTCGTGAGGCATCCCACACAGAAGTCATAACAGAAGAATTGTTTAACCCCCTGAAGCCTCATGCCATAGTTCCTGTCACAAACTCAGCAAGGGGAATTGAGATGAGCTGGTGCAGAGAAACAGGGATACATCCCCCACAGGATCCACCTTGCTGAGTCTCGTGGGCTAGGTTAGAGGAAAATCAGAGGTCTGAATCAAACCATCCTTGTCTGCCTTATCTCCTAATTCTCTGTTTCATGGCAGATCTGGGTCAGGAGAGGTAAAACAAAAAACCCCAAGGGTAATGGACTTAATGCATGAGGCTCCAGCCCTGGCTGCATAATGTAATTATGAAAGAAAAAAGCCCACAGCTTACTTATAGGACTGCAAGTAGTCAATAAAAATGTAAAGTCAAAATATTTTTAACAGAGAACTCTTAGTAGAATTAAACTGTATAAAGGGCAAGTTCTCTTTGCACAGGGAGTGTTACAGTCCTGCACATTCACCTTAGCAGCAACACTAAATGTTAACAACATGAAGAAATTAGGTACAAGTCTGATACTCTGGTGTTAAGCTCCTCAGTGTAACTTCCTGAAATGGCAGCAGGCATGACACATGTTCATCCTAATGCAACAGCTGACATGAAATGGTGCTTTGAAATGTTTTGGGGAGCCAGGATGGCAGCAGTGTTTCCATCAGAAGCACCCAGGTCCCACGACATGCCAAACCTAGAGCACTGCAGTTTAGCAGTTCATTAAGCATTTCAATCATGCCTTGCAGTTCTCTGAATTGTGCTCTTTCCAGTACATCAATTTTTTTCTCTAATTATATTGATTTTAGCAAATTGCAATGTCCTTCTGTTGATTTTCAACTATGTATAGCAAAAACTGCAATGTGAGAGAAAAAACAAACTCACTGTGCTCTAGCAAGTTATCCTATACTATTAGACCTTTCACAGAACAAAACAGACACATCAGAGCTAAGAACACATGAAAATATTGCAGTTACTACAAAAATAAACAGAATCTAAGTTTTTAAATTAATATAGACCTTACATCCATCACCCAGAAAAAAAAGACCAGTCAATTTTCTAGAGCAGCAGCTCTGTAATTACGCACCCATTTATCTTCAGTGTGTGGAGGATTTAATTGCCTGTGCCCAGCTCTATCTTTGGGTCATCACAATGGACCAACCATACCGTGTGCCAGCACCTGCCTTCTGCAGGCTGTCCTCCCACACCAGAGACCTGAATTCTAGCCCACACTCCTGACTAAATCATGTTTTTATAAGGCAGAGAACTCCTAAAATCTGCTCAATTAATTAGGGGCTGCCATACAACCTCTAGAAAACCATCAACACAACCCCTATCTTGTTGTTTCCCCACAAAGACAAGCTATGAATTCCCTCTACACTTTCATTTTACAAAACAATTCAGTAATTGTACTGCTGAATCATGCTAGAGGTAGGACTTCTGCATTGGAAGTGCTCCGAAGTCAATGCAGCTAAACAGTTTAGCTCCAGTCATTCAGGGTAGGAAGAAAAAGTACTTAGGTGTTTAGGAAGCATGTTTCTCTTCCTGTTTCTTTGACTTTTTTACTCATTTTAGTGAATGATTTGCTAATAAAAATACATGAGCATGTTGGGGAGCCAATAACCAAGCCTGGAGTGAGTGTTTTAACAAGCCAGACAGTACCAAGAGTATTTTAAAGAACAGTGGAACCTGGGCCATTCATTCAAGAATTTATATGGTACATACAGCCACCTGCTGCATTTCTGGATGTTGGGCCCATATGGTGAGAGACAACTGGCTCATCACTGCAGGTAAATGCCTTGTCTTTAGAGGAGGCTGTAACACAAATACACATCTTTCTGCAGTGTTCCCTTCTGGTTAACTCTGAGATACTCCTTGTTCACTGCTTTTGGTTTAAGCCTTATCAGAGTAAATGTTGGATTTAGTTCATATATTTTACAGATAGTTTAGAATTTTTTTTGCATCAATGAGTCATGACAATATATATATAATAAATGTTTATTCTTCTGTTCTTTGTTTTGGGAAAATTATTATGTGTTCACATGACTGGGGTTAGTCTAGCACCTAGCAGGCAATTTGCTCCTACATTTTCTGACCTTTCTATTAAGTATAAAAAAACCCAGAAAGATACAGTCAATAGTTAGTTCTATTTAGCTGTTATCCTATGTGCATTTAGTCCTTATCCCAAGAATTTTAGATGTATACAAAGGGCAAAATAATTTACACAACAGAAGCTTCAAATTACATGTTTAGGGGCATTGCATATGACTTGCACTTCTTTGTGTTTAGAAGTCCTCCTTTCTCTGTAAATCAGGAGACACCTTGGTAGGATCCATTACAGGGACTTACCAGCTTAGTAGAAATGTGTAGCTCCAAAACTCAATTTAAAATCTGTTCAGGTACTTGTTAACCTCACTAAAAATCAATGGACCAAATCTCATACATCTTATATATATCACCAGAATGCCACTTAAATCAAAGAGTTGCCTTCGGTAAGTAAGGAAGGCATTTGTCCAGTAGGGATGTTCATTCAAGTAATCCTGCAGGCTTACGTCTATCCTTGTTATCAGACACTCAGCAATGTCAAGTTAATTAATTTATTTCCTTTCAAGTGTTTTTTCTCCCATCAGTGAAAGAATTACATGAAATGAGCAAGAAAAAACTACTGCAAATAATTATACATTAAGATAAGTGTCTTACCTTCTGTTGTGGCCTGCAGTCTGCTGCCAAAGAGACTGAGAAAACAATACCAGTTCACATTTGGGGCGTACCATGTGGCAGCTGCCAGCTACTGTCCTTATTGAAGCTTTAGCGTGTCAGGCACAGCAGCATTCACTGATGGTGGGACTTATTAAGGCCATGATAGTCCACTGTTAGTCTCCATTTTCCATTAGACCTTTTCCTTGGCCATGTAGGATTGTTAAAAGGTGAGCAGGTCCTGCTGGTGACTCCTTGGCTCTCCAGTCAACAAATCAGCTTATGGCTGGGAGCCATATTTGGTGAAATATTGCCAATGGTGCACTGTTCTGGTAGTGACGGGCACCTGTTGTTCTTCAACCTTCAGCAACTCCACAACACAAGGGTCCTCTGAGAGACTGGGCAAGGAAGACGCATGCCTCATTTCCTCCATCTGCAAGACAGCTATACAGAAAGCCCAACATTTTGGGTCCTTGAAACACTCTCTTCTGAGTGTTGTTTCAAGGACCCATTTCCAGTGAAGGTCACTTCAGCCTCCAAATACAATTAGATGTTGCACACTCCTGTCATTCCAGAAATACCAGTGGGTTCTGCTTTGTCACAGACATATTTTCATGAAAAATCCTTTCCTTACGATTTTTCCTCCTGAGAAGCTGAGAGGCCTCAGGAACAAAATGTAAACAATGGTTATCTGCTGCTGTGGAATGCAACAGGTGGATCTGTGATTGGCTCATGTTGGTTTGTTTGTAATTAATGGCCAATCACAGTCAGCTGGCTCAGACTCTCTGTCCGAGACAGAAGCTTTGTTACATTCTTTCTGATTCTATTCTTAGCTTAGCCAGCCTTCTGATGAAACCTTTTCTTCTATTCTTTTAGTATAGTTTTAATGTAATATATATCATAAAATAATAAATCAAGCCTTCTGAAAAATTGGAGTCAATATTCTCATCTCTTCCCTCATCCAACACCTGTCACTGCTTCTCTGTAGCTTGGTGGCATTAAGATAACAATGTGCACCAGTATCCACTAGACCCTTATACTCCTGTTGGCCTGATGTACCAGGCCATTGAAATCACAGTGTGCAATAAACTCTGTTGTCCCCTCCCTCCACCTCACTGGATGGAGGGCTGCTCTAGTCCTGATCATCATATTGGTTACGCACTTTTTGTATGTACAAAGCAGAATTCTCTTTATTAAGATCAGAATAAAATCAGCTCTTCTGCTCTGGGAAACTGGAAACTGCAGCAGTTTTTCTGAAGAATCCCATTTTGTAGCTTTTTTTCTTGCAAATCAGACACCTGTGAGGGTGTCAAGGTAGATTTTCCACTCTATTTTCTCATGTCTTCTCTGTGGTCACTCAGGTAAAGCCACAGGATGGTCTGTGGTGTGTAATTACTATCCTCTCTCTTGAGCAGCAGAGCTCTAACTCCTGATAGCGGAGATAATGGTCCATAGAGGTGTGGACTAGGACATATCCTATCTGAATTGCTGGAACTCTTGCAACACTTTCTCCACAGCTGAGACACAGCCCCATTGGGGGAAGAAAGAATTTCTTCATGTTGCTGGAATTGGACAGCCAATTCATCCACTGTTTTTCTCTCTCCATCTTTCCAGATCATCACAATCTATGAGTTGGAAGAGAACAGTGGTGAACTCCCAGTGGTGAACTTCAACCTCCTGGGTGACATACACTTGATTTCATCTGGATCTTAAAATAATTTCTCATTGCTCATCATAAATCACTTTCAGCATGGCTAATTACCTCAGGTACTGGATACCTCAATGATTATCCATTTCCCTTACTGCCTAATAGAAGTCACATCCACAGTCTGAGGTCTTGTGCCCTTTTTTCAATCACTTTGTCAATTCCTTGTCTAGGAAGGGATCCTAGCTGCTTGGTTTTTCTACCGTCTAATTGCAGGCCACTGGTCCTGCTATCCTGGCATTGGAGAAGTCAGGTGACAATGTACTGGTCTGGATGAAGCTGAAAACTTTTCACATATCTCACAGCTCTCTCAGGGATAGGGATCAGATGGTGACTGCCTTGTTTGTGAGTTTTTTCACTTCCTCCTCTGGTTCTCATGATGGCACTTGGAGAATCCTGCCTTATTTTCTTCTTCCTTTTTCCCTTTTTTTGTAGAGGTTTCTTCCCTTATTAAAGAAGCTCACTTTTGCATCCAGCAGTTCTTCTCATGCTGGGGCAACAGTTACCAGGATGTGTTGGTACCCAGGTGCAGCTTTATACTCGCCAGGGTTGGAGGAGCTGCAGTGCCTGTTGCAGGGGGTTGAGCAGCCCCTGTGCCTACTGTGGTGCTGCAGTGTCTGACATTTTGTCATCACATCCAGAGGCCTCCTTTTCCCCCTAAAGAGTGTTGAGCAGGGCTGTATATTCATGGGCCAGGCCCCAGCATTTGGCAGTGATTTGTTTCTCTCTGGAATTGTCAGGGTCACAACATATTTTTTCCAAATATTTTACCAGTTTTTCTGGATTCTGTGTTTTTTAGGGGTGAAGTCCCAAAACATTGGAGGTGTCCACTCACCTAGATTCCTGCCCATACTATCCCACACATCCTGTCACTCATAACTACCCAGCCTTGGATAGATCTCTGGGTGGAATCCTTAAATATTTGTTTAATCTTAAACAAGACCTGAAATTCATTCAAGAGACAGCAGTTGGAACACGCTTGTTTGAACATCCCAAGGATTCAAAATTCTCAAGAGCTATTGTAACTAGCCTGGAGGAGAAGGGGAAGGTGAAGTAGCAGGGGAATGTTCCCTCCTGTCTCCCCCACAGATCAGCTCTCTGAGGAGAAAAGGTGGAGTGTAATCATTAATGGTTTCTGAGAGATGGTTCCCAAAATACAGAGATGAGTAATGCTCAGTACAAATACCAGATTAGTCTCACAACCACTAATTTTATGATATCATAAGCCAGTGTTTCACAGTAGAGCAAAATGATAACCTTAATCCAGCCCCCAGGGATGATAAACAGCACAACAGGGAGCACATACAGCAACTAAGGTGTTACATAACATAACTCTGAGAACAAGCATAAATTCGCTGAGAGCAGATAAATCAACAGTGTGATCAGCAGCTATTAAAATAATATAATGAACTTGTAAAACAAAAATTTTTTAACAAATCTCTGGTCAGATCTGTCATCACAACCCTTTGAACCTGATTCAGGGTACCAAAAAGAACTGTTGGGTTTTAACCCCAGCCAGCAGCCAAACACTACACAGCCATTCTCTCACTCCCCTCTAGTGGGAAGGGGGAGAGAGGGAGAGAAGAGGGAAAGAGGTAAATCTTGTGGGTTGAGATAAGGACAGACACTCTAAAGGGAAAGAAAAATATTATTAATTATAAAGAGAAGATATAAAGCAAGTGGTGCACGATGCAGTAGCCTACCATGCACTGACTGATGCCCAGCCCATCCCTGAGCAAGGGGCTGCCCTCCTTGTTGGCCAATTGCCCTTAGTTTTATTGTTCAGTAGAGTGCTGATTATGGTATGGAATACACCTTGTGTCTGTTTGGATCAGCTATCCTGGACATTTACCCTCCCAGGTCCTTGTGTACCCCCCACCTCCTCACTGGCAGGGCAGCATGAGAAGCTGAAAAACCTTTGAGTCAGAGTGAGCCCTGCTCAGTAACTGTTAAAGCATCAGTGTGTTATCAATATTATTGTCATCCTAAATCCAAAACACAACACTGCATTAGCCACTAGGAACAAAAATAACTACCCCAGCCAAAACTAAGGCACTAGTTCTTTCCCGCTTTGTTTCCAAGGTGACTGCTCTGAATCAGCAGGACTATCTAGTATCTCTAAAGTTTTAGACTGACTTAAACTTGGTTCCCAAAAAGGACTTCAGAGGCCAAAGAGTTGAGCACTTAGGGAGATACTGTGGTAAAAAGAAGTAAAGAAAGGCCAGCAGTGGAGGAGTGGAGGGAAGTAATCACAAAAATTAACTTCAGCCCTGGGGATACCTGACCTGCTTCTCTAAGCTTCTTTATCGAGAATGGAGGATAATTATGGAACAGACAAGTCAAAGCAGAAACCTAATTTTAGGCTGTCTGAAACTGCAACCCCAGGGGAACTTCACTCACCATCATAGAGCTCCAGTGTCCACATTTTAGAAAGGGATCATCTAAAAGTAGTCTATGAGCAGAGTTGAAACACAAAAATCATTTAAGAACTGGAGAAAATGTCGTTCTTCTAGCTTGGTTTGTTTATCTTGTCAGGAAAGAAGACTGGGATGTGACTAGATTAAGGTGCATAAATGCTTTCGTGAGTAAAAAATACTCAGGTACCAAAGGGGACTTTAAACAAGCAGAGGAATACACAACTAAACCAATTGTCTGGAAGCAGAAGCCAGAAAAATTAAATTAGAAAATAAGCATACATTTTTAACAGGGAGAGTCAGTAGGAACATGCTACAGAGGAAAATGCTAGATTCTCACCATATTCAGATTTTCAAGTCAGGACTAGGCTGAAAGAAAAGTTTCACTGAAACTAAGGGTCTCACTGCAACGCCACGGTCTGATACTTAATGGCCCATGATATTCAGGAGATTAGATAGTCTCTCTCAACCGAAAACACCATGAAGCTTAATTCTATGAGTCTGTATCAGGCAGCAGGGATATAGGTTTTGTATAAAAAAATACTCCCCAAATTCGGCTCAACAGTTTGATAACTTCTGGTATCTTTCAACACCAACCAATCTCTCAAAGATTTCTGGACATAACATCACTTCTGCTGAGAACTGAAGAGTTGAATGTATGCTGAATACTACCATTGCAAGAACTGTTTATTACTAATTTGTTCTATTCTTTTATGTATAGTTCTTGAAAACAATAAGGTGGATGTAAATTTATGGCATAAATTACCATATTGATGATAATACATATGATATTCAGCAGCTGTAATTTGCCTAGAAATGAAGCTACAGAGAGGGAAGCAGAGTATGAGTATATTTTTGTAATTTGAAAATATTCATTAATTGACAATCACTCTAATGCTGTGAAGTGAGTAAATATTATTAGTGAGATTTTACAGAAATATATGATAAAAATTTTTTTTTTTAAAGACAGTGAGGAAAAGAGTATCAAAACCCATATAGGAAGTCCTGACCCTCTTGATGTAATTTGCAGAGTTGAGGGAAATAAACTTTAAACCAGCTTCATATCTCAGCTTAAAACTAAATCTATCTTAAACACAGTGAAATGTTTTCCATTTATTTGGTATCTGACATGAAAATCTCTGCTTAAAGAAGTAAAATGATCACTTCAAATATATTTATTTTCTCCTTTTTCTGCATTATGTCTTATCTGACAATCATGTTGAATTACCAGATAAAAAATTCTTCATTCTCTGCTCACTTTATATTATTTTCAATATATTTCTCATGAGGGTAAAGTGAACTAAATTCTTCTACCAGAGACATTTGAAAATTCCATAAGTAAAATGTCAAGGGAGAATGATAATGGGCCTTTATTCCTGGTAAAACAGTTTATTTCAGATGTTACCTTCAGCTAAGTAATCTGATTATTAGGTTTTCATTGTACTTAAAAAAGAAGCCCAACATTAAGACAAATCTTATGAATTAAAAAGGATTAATGTTAAATGAGAAGTATCTGAATTACTTGGCTTGAAAAATATAAATTCTATAACTTGTAACACTCTAATGGAAACTAACATGGAGGGGCGAAAGGGATGGGCAAAAGGAAAAAGGAAAGGAAAGGGAAAGGAAATGAAATCTTGCACACAGAAAAGAAAAACTTAGAAACACTCTGGAAAGGAGATATGATCAAAGGAAATGCAATTGAAAAAAAAAGAAAGAAAATATGGGAAGTTTAGTGACTACAAGAAAATGGACCTCGATTACATGAGTTGCAGTGCAAAGGCCAAAACATGCCAAAACTCACCTCACAGATTCTGCAAAATCAGGGGAAAAATCAAGGAGGAAGATAGAACCTTGAGGGAAAGACATGAGGAATATGGCAGTGATACTGAAAAAAAAATCTTTGCCAAAGTGAAAGCCATCAAAAGGCATGGGATGCCATGAAGTGCAGGGACATGGACTAAAGCTTGCCAAAACTGATCCACATTGAAATTGCCAGTAAACTCTCCAATAAAGTGACATACTCTATTAGTTTTGGAGCTCTTTTAAGGGATTTCCAACATAGTAATTTTGACTGGGTTTGACTTGAGCTACTGGGGGAAGACAAAAGCCACTGAGTTTTAATGTCGACTTTTTCTATCCATGTGGCTGCACTCTCAGTGCCCACATGCACTCTTACACTGCCCACATGTCTCATGGCTTTTCCCTGCCTTCATATCCAAGAGAAGAAATGCAAAGGAAGCCATAAGAAAACCATGATCTCAACATTTCCCTACTCTGGCCCTCAATTTCACACAATTCCTCCCCTTAGCCAGTATCCCACCTTCCCCTCAGACTAAAAACTGCAGTAGCTGAGAGGTTTCATTACTTGAGTAGACAGGCCACAAAGCTTTCCTCCCTCCATCCCTGGTGTCTCCAAGCAGGAATTATTGCCCATCATTTCTAACTGACTTCCTCTGTGCCTTTTCACTCAAGAGCTGTACAGATTTACCAGGGCTCGGCAGTCTGCAGCAGTTTTCAGTTCAGCCACTTGCCAGGCATTTGAAGTTTCTCTTTCCAAGGAAATGGCATTATGCAGAAAAGTGACATATGTGACCTGGGAAGCATTAACCTTGCCTTGCTTTCCTGGCAAGGTCATTGCAGTATATATTTGTATTTTTGTAGTACTTTCCTTATATATAACAGTACTTATTTTGCTAGGCCATCTACTTCTAGTGCTAACAATTATCTGGGTGAGAGGATCAAACGCACCCTCAGTCACTTTGCAGATAAGACCGAGTTGGGAAAGAGTATTGATATGCTGAGGGGTAGGAAGGGATACGGGCAGGCTGGATCGATGGGCCAAGGCCAACTGTCTGAGGTTCAGTAAGGCAAAGTGGTGTGAGCCTTGGGTCACAGCAACCCCCTGCAGTGCTACAGGCTGGGGCAGAGTGGCTGGAAAGCTGCCTGGTGGAAAAGGATCTGGGGGTGCTGGTTGATAGCAGCTGAACGTGAGCCAGGGTGTGCCTGTGGCAGGACATCTCCCCCCCCTCCACCCAACCACAGATACTTTATCCACAGATGGTAAATAAAGAGATAACCCGGGCTGAAAGGCCCAGAAGGGGGTCATCTCTGGTGCCAAAAGGGCTCAGACCTCAGCTAAGAATCAACATCTTAGTCTGGAGAGCTGATGTTGGAAGAGATAAAAGAAAAATTTTTGACTAAAGACACTGGTTTACAAACCATAAAAAACACACCAATTATGACAGAGGCAGAAGCTTTCGACACACACACACGCTGAAAGTGTTTGAGACTTCTCCCTGGAGTCTGTGCACAGGTTCCATGGTTACTTCCCTGGGGATTGAGGGAAAGGATCTCAATGTGTGCCCCACCAACAAGTGAATGGTAAGATACATTGAATCCTAAGTTACATTACTTCTTCATCAGCTGTAGCATTTATAGGCACCTTTAACCTTGTGCTGTATATATCTACTAGTAATTTCCTTTTTGCCTTTATTCCTGTGTAGTATTTAGTTTGTTTCACGTCTTATGTCTGTTTGTTTTCTGTCTATTAAATAAATAAACCATTCTATAATAGGCCAAATCAGCCATTACTAAAGAACCTGTGAATGAGAGTGGGTTTTGGGATGCTGGCTGCCTCAATAAAGCCTGCTGCCAGAGGCCTGGGCAAAATGCAAGGACTTATCTAAATCCCCACATCCATTCATAACAGTGGCCAAGAAGGCCAATGGCATTCTGGCCCATGTCAGCAATAGAGTGGCCAGCAGGACAACAAAGGGATTGTCCCCTGTACTCAGCACTGGTGAGGCCACACCTGGAGTGCTGTGTCCAGTTCTGGGCGCCTCATGACAAGAAAGATATTGAGGGGCTGGAGTGAGTCCAGAGAAGGGCAATGTGCACTCTGCACGTGACAGCTTCTGACCACCACACCACCCACCATTCCTTCTCTGTTCACAAACAGCAGGCTCAGAGGGGCACCTTCCCTTGGCTCACTCACCAGCTGTGTCAGGAAGTTCTCACCCATATCTTTCAGAAACCTCCTGGATTGTTTTCTCTCTGCTGTGTTGTATTTCCAGAATATATCTGGTAAGTTCAAGTCCTCCATAAGAACAAGTGCCAGTGATTGTGAGACTTCTCCCAGCTACTGAAAGAATTTTATAGACTATTTTGTCTGCCAGTATTATAGAATATTTGGCCAGTTGCTTAAGCAAAAACAAAATACTTGAAAAATGTCTCTATTAATGCAAACACACATAGTGGAAATCACACATAATGGGTACACATCCAGAGTGTCAAACATCTTCACATTGCTCTATTATGAGTCATACTAAAGTACTGTCCTCAAACCATGTTTTCCTAAATTAAACTTCAGTGTTGGCTTTGTGAGCTGGAGAGCAGACTTACTGATTTCTAGCAGAACAAAACATGTTAGGTTACAGGTCATTTAAACAAATTCCTTTTGACTTTTGAAATGTACAGACTGCCTTTGCTGAAGGACCTGTTGGCATGAGAAGGCATTTTTGAGATGCATTAAACATGCTAGTTATACAAAAGAGCGTGATGTAACTGTTACATTAGTACATGAAGGCACAGAGGTGAATATGAATATCATTCTCCAGATTGATCAGTTAGGATTTTGCATACAAAATTTGACCCGGAACATAAAGATCAACTTATTTTCCATTTCAAAATAGCAAGCTGCATTAATCTATCATCAACAATCCAAATATATTATAACTAGCATCCTTAAAAACAAACTGAACTTTTGTGCAAATATTACAGGATGGGTGAGATACGCTAAAATTTTAAAATTCCTTTTTCTTTCCACTGTCAAATGGTCTTCTCAAATGACAATAATTAACACATTCAATTTCATCCTGGAGCAATCTGTGTTAGATCTGATGATATATTACCTTTCAATAACTTTCTCTCAAACTCTTTTGGGGAGCATCATTTTCCTGAAACCATCAAGAAGGGACCCTTGCTGCTTCAGGCCAGTCATGAGACAGCTGTGTTGGAAACACAGCTTTGGACTATGTCATTTCATGGGACGGTGACCAAGCCACAATGCAGCTCAAGGAGATCCATGAAGCAGAAGAGGAAGGTCATTGAAACAGTTTTTCTCCAGTTAACCATAACTGCATTTTCACTTATAATTCCAGTCAACCTGTGTTCATGCTACCGAAGACTCAGTGCCTGAAATACAATTTTCAATGCTATGAGTTTGTAGACCTTAGTAGCAGAACTAATAACAAACTAGATGCCTCTTCATCACAGACTAGATCCTTATGCTAAGAGCAATGGGATGTTTCTTCATTCATGCCCATGCTGCATTTCAAAATCACTTTATCAAATTATGTTTATCAGTGCATGGCTATGTTCCTGCAGAAACAGCTTCAATTTGAGCATACTTGCCCTTGTATCTGAATGTCATCAAGGATGTTCTCCAGGAATAAGTTAGCATGGCTATTGCTTCTTCATATTCTCCTTCTACCTTCACTCCTGGTTATTGCTGTGAAGAAATCAGGCAACTACTTGTTGAGGAATACATCTGAAGCTTCCTTAACAAAAGGTTAGGTTATACAACAATGAAGAGAAACAGATGTTATTTGTTTATGAAAACAAATTTCCAGATGCTTCAAGATCACCACATTGTGCAAAGCTTAAACAACTGCTTGCTTTTATTGTAATTACCCTCCAGTTCCCTTCTGCCATCACCCTCCAGTGTGTGCTATACTTCCTTACTTCAGTTTGTGTTCCAGGGTTTTATGTTATTTGAGACATGAACTCTGTCTGCTAATCAAATTTCTAGAAACATCTGCAGCAAAAATGGTAAAATAGAAATTGTAATAATGGATCATAATAAAAACATCCCCATTTGCAGAAATACAAAAGCCAAACCAATCAGGTAGTATAACACCTATTAGTTCTGAAATTGCTTAGGCATGAAGTAGCTATGCTTTTAACAAAAAATATGTAGTTTCTCATAAATGTCTTACCCCAATAGCAGGAAAATGTCAAGTTAATGCGTTGGTCACAGCCTGTTGTTCACACAGCATGTTTCCACACAGCAACAGCTTCTAAGTCCCCAGAAGGAATTTTCTGCCTCCATCTGATAATGAAACACTCTACCCACAACACATTATTCTCCCTCACAGAACTGTACAAAACCTTACCTGCAACCTCAGCAAAATGACAAGTCCTCAGCCCTGAGATGTTTGCCAAGACCAGTTGTGCAGTGTTATACTCTAACACCTGTTACAGTAAGTCCCTGACAGAAGCTTGGCACTGTAGTGTAAAGAAGACCTGCATGTTAGTTAGTGTCCATGGAAGATATAAAGCCTCAGCACCTTGGTAAGTGCAGATCCAAAAGAAAACTCAGTGCAGCAGTTTCCCATCAGATATAAAACAACCATAACTCAATAAAGTTCCCACTGTCCTGAGAGGAGCCTGAACTTGGGCATCCCATGTACCTCTGTGACTCTTGTTGCATGGAATGTTGGGAACCCCTTAGAAGGCTTGATTTCATCAACAGTGACTGCATAGGTTGATTAACTTAAGGGCTGACCAGACAGATGGTGTTACACTTGATTGCCCCAACCATCTCTGATAAGGTAGTCATTTTCCACAGGATATGCAAGACTTCATAAGGCCTATACCTGCATATGATCATGGATGCAATATGAATTCAAGACTGAATGTGACATGAGTTCATGCTTAAAATGTTCTATTGATCCCCCTGATCCTATCCACTGTGCTATTACAGCTATAGACTTCTCTTCAGAGTAGTGCCACTGAAGCATGTTGCATACTATTAACTATTGAAAATTCACTCTGGCATTCCTATGCCTTGGTGAGGTATACACTGTAAAAGCACATAACAATGAGTATTGCCAACCCTGTTAACATTTTTACCTGGGTAAAAATTATCCTGACTATGTTATTTTCAGTGATGAAATTTTTAGCCTATTATTCAATGTATGCTACAGATACAGTTATTGTTTATTCTCCTACTACAGTTTTAAGTGGTGAAAGAAAAGGTTATCATTCAGATGAGCTACTTCTCTGAAAATGTGAGACAGCAACCAATTATAGATGCCTCAGACAGATGGGATTTTGCTCCTACTATGCAGGATCCCAATTATGTCACATACACACTGCCACAAGGAACAAATAAAGAACTGGAAAGAATAAGGACGTTGCTTAACAGATGCATTTGTGTAAGTCATTCTGGGCTTACACCTGAGCAATGGTGGCCTGGTTTTCTAAAACAAGCATAAGTCTGCCCATTAGTGGCATTGGAGCACCCCTCAGTGGGAGCAAAATGTTAACTTATCCCCATGTAAGAGGATAGCCTAGAGATATGAAGTGTGTAAAACAGTGACTGTGCTTTCCAGGCAATGCATGACCAATGCAGCATATTCATCATTCAGGACATTGTGAACAGAAATGTGAGAGATTATTAGTAGTACATGCCATCTTTAGCTCTGGAGGGTCCTACTTCAGACAAAGACTTTAAATTTCTTCTTTTCACCCATTAATCATAGTTTTGCCTGAGGGTTTAAAAAGAAGCATCAATGAACAAGAAGGGTTTCCTTCAGACCTTGTCAAACCAGGAGACCAAAATGGGACTCACCTGTCACATGTCGGAGATTCTCAGAATTTCTTAATTTCCTTCCTCTGTGTCCCATTTAGGCCCTTTGGAAAATATACTTGTTAAGAAGTAGTGCCCTCCTTTTTGATATATGGGCTGTGTATTTCTACAGAACATTTTGTGTATAAGTGTTTGAGGTAGCTGAATCACTCCCAGCCTACACCATACATTTTCAAAGGGACTATAACCACAGAGAAAGGAAATTACAACTTTAGCTTTATTGGAAGTGCTGTACCTGGTTCAAGTTAGTTAGCCAAGTGAATAAATGAATGAGTGTACAAACAACTAGAAGTGACATTTCAGTTACTTTTCCTAGCCTAAAAACCATTAATCTTGTAATTAAAGGGTCTGAGATTTGAAATCTTATTAGAGTATTTCTGTCAATTAAATATTTCCACAGTAACTCTGGGTCTGGAGCTCAGGTAAAAACCATCTTCATCATTTTCTCTCCAGCCAAAGATTCAAGCTGGGACCAGTGTACCCCCAGGCACTCATCACAAGTAATTACCCTGCAGAGGGAACACAGCCGGAGAAATGTTACAGCATTACTATTATTACTTTTTTTGGATTAAGTAATAAATATTTTAGAGACTAAAGCTAGCCCACATGAAATGACAAATGAGCATATGCCAAATCCCCACCTACTCAACTGTGCACCTTTAGGCCTCTTCTACCTGAGATAAACAGCAAAAATTATTCCCTTCCCCACCACTGTGAGCTCTTATTTTCCTTAACAAACTAGAATCTCCTTCAGAGCTAAAATCTACTGTGATATTAGTACTTTTATAAAAGTTTCTAGTCTGTTTGCAGAGTAAGGTTAAAACAACTTCAGACAGCACAAGAAAGGATGATTTCCTTTGCAGAGCTAAGGGTATTTCTCAATCTTTTTCAGTTTGCAGATCCCCAGGCCTGTCTGACAGAGGTGCAAGTCTTTGTATGACAAAGTTAACCTTCCTGACCACAGGAGCACATTTTCTGTATGCTTTTGCACAGCATTTCAACGTTATTCAGAATCCCAAATATTCACGGACCCTGGAGTAAAAATTAACAAAACTGTTCTTTGTCCATTACCATGTCATGCTTTTTCTCTCATTTACTAATCACTCAACTGGTAATACTTTCTCATAACAAATTTTTTGTGCCAGAAAATTTACAAAAAAAATAGTAAAGAAACAATAAGGAACTGTGAGGAGTTTATAAAAATATAATTTTGTATCAAAGAAGTTAATTTTAAATGACCCCATTATTTGATTTTTCACTACATTTTTCCTAAATGTAGATAAACAACTTCAAGTTTAAATCAACAAGTATGGTACAGATTTTGAGAAATATTTAAACTTCTTAGAAGTTATTTCTAGTCATTCTAATATTCCTCAGTTTTTTAAAAACTATCAAAATTCTACCAAAAAAATGCTGATTTTGAAAATTAGCTGGATATAGAGTATATTCTCAATTCCATTTTTACACATTTTTTAAAGTTTATTTGCATATGGTAATAATAAAAAAGATCTTCAAAATTCAAAAAAATTTTCATAGGTTGATTTTCATTAATACACTATTTTATTAGGAGTTTTAAAATATTGACAGAATGATTTCTCACTTGAGAAAATAACCTAAAAACTCAGAAATTCCACAGAAGTTAAAGGTTTTTTTTTATTTGTCTATTTATTATATAGCATCAGCAATCTACATATGTGGTGTATCTGAACTTCTTTAGGTCATGGACATAGGAATAAAAAAAACGGTGCTGTATTGCCAATATTTCTAAAATGCAAACAATTCCCTGAAAGCACTTTAGCCCCATCTGAACTATGACAAATTAAACCATTTGTGAATCAGAGGTGCATGCACCATTCCTCCAAATATCTGCTTTTCATTTTGCAGCTTCTGCTTCTTTAAAAGCTTGCATCATATCATCTGCTCCAACTTTAAACCACAGTTATTCCCTCTTTTTGTCATTCATCTACAACCGAAGAAAACTTTTTATAGACATAAAAAATGAAAACTGAAAATAAAACACTGATGTGTTTTCTCATCTGTTTACTACTACCATTGCTTTGGTCTAGAAGATTCTGGAGTTCTTATTTCAAATATGTATTTCTGTAAGGAAACAACACAGTTTTCACATAGACTGAGATTTCTAAATAAACATTTTGAGGAAATTCAGGAGCAGTAAATGCAAGAATGCAATCACATAACTTATTTCTAACAGAATATTTAAAGTGTTTCATAGCAAAGGTATGGACAAGCAGTATAACTATAAATTCCTGTAAAACCAGAGATTTGCCTTGCTGTAAAACCAGAGATTTACTTTCACTCTAACCTAGACATGCAAATGCAAATCTCTTGAGAGATCCAGGTGAAGTCCGCAGAGAGAGCCTGAGTGCTCAGAGGCAGATTCTACTCACTTTTTCTAAAAAAGGATATCGTAGAAGCTCAATCTCAGAGGCATTGTTTGAAAGACACTTTACACACAGAACTCAGCTACTTCTTGAAAAATACAACCTCACAACATCAGACAAAAAGTGTTTCAGTATGAGAAAATCCCATCTCTAATCTGTTAGAGATGGGCTGGACTCTTGGAGGGTGAGGTTAATAAATCAGGTTGGAAGGATACCTAGTAGATTGTTTCTGTCCTTAGAAGAACACCAGGACAATTGATCAGATTCCTTTTTCCTGGAGCAAAACTACTATCTACTTGTAAAATAAAAAACAACATACCAGATGTCACAAATATTTACCAGTTTTAAGCTTCTTACCCAGACACAAAGCCTTGTCAGCCTCATCCCTGTGGTGTCATGCACGTAAGAGCAGCAGGTGCTCAACACAGCTTCCCTTCTCCCACAGCACCTGTTGGGGCCAGTGCTGTCTCCCTGAACCATCCTCCAAGGTGACCATGCTCTCTTCTTAATCTTGTGTTAGGGCTGTCTACAGCTACACACAGGAAAAACAAAAAACAAACAAACAAACAAAAAGATAACCCAAACCCACAAACAACATACTTGGTATCAAGTAACAGACTTTAGAGAGTTTTCAACTTCTTTTTGTATTTCTTTTTGTTGTTGTTGTTGTTTTGGTTTTTGGTCTTGGTCTTGCCTTCTTCAGATTGTTTAGCTTGGAAAATAGAAGACTTCGAGATGATCTAATTGTGGCCTTCCAGTACCTGGAAGGGAGCCTACAAGAAAGATGAGGAATGAGAAGAGACTTTTTACACTCATAAGAGGGGATGGCTACAAACTGAAAAAGAGTAAATTTAAATTAAATATTAGGAAGAGGTTCTTTACTGGGAGGGTGGTGAGGCACTGGAATGAATGTGTTGTCTCAAGAAACTCTGGATACCCCATCCCTGGAGGTGTCCAAGGGCAGGGATTAGGACTAGATGATCTTAGGGCTCCTTTGAGCCAAGGCCACTCTGGGTGTAGAGAATTTTAAAAAAATGAGAGAATTAAAATTCTCTGATTTTTATTGTCAAAGACTAAGTTTTGTCATAAGAGACTTCCAGGTCCTGAGCAGGCTCAACACAGCTGAGTGCTACAGTGACATAAATATTAGGCAATAGTTTGTATCTCCTTGTGCCCACTGCAGTGGAACTGAGCCCAGACATTTACTTTTTAGAAAAGTTGTATAAAATGTATTGCAACTTCAGTTTATATTTATGTAGTTCCACCCCTCCCATATTATATGGTCTTTAGAACTAAATAAATCTTTGGGTTTTTTCTGTGTTCTTAAACCTAAATTTAGTGTTTGCTGGGAACAGTCTAATAAATTGTTTAGTGTGAATCTGAGAAATTCTAGGGAAAAATGTATAATTTCAGGCTAGTACTGTGAAACTTTCCATCAAAACTGACAAAAAACCCCACCAGAAATAACATTTAAAAATACATCAAGGAGCTGACACAGTAATTTTCTCCCCAAGAAATCAACACCACTGCTGACATCCAGTGCATTATTTTAGCAAAAAAATGAAGCTCATTCTTATAAACAATAGTTATATCTCTTTAATTAAATCTAGTTAGACAACTAACTAATATCACCTGATGGAAACTTCCTAGTGAGCAATGTTGCAGTGGCTCAGAACACAGTTTTACTTGTAAATTTACAAATTCAACCAAATCAACAAAATTTCACCTAATTTGAATGTGTGCACCACAGAGCATTTGTACCAAGCCACTCAAAGCACTCACTCACTTCAGTCATAAAAGGATATAGCTTTGTGGTACCTAAGATGTTTAAGATGCACAGAATTTTAGTCAGTACTTTGACCCACATCCTCCTAAGAATTAATTTTTGTGTTTTCCATATGCCAGAAGAATTTGCTGCACAATCTCTCTACAGTAGAGAAGCCAGAAGGAAAGGCACCCTGCTGGTTTTGCTCTACTGCTCGTGGCTTATTATTTTACCTCCTTCTCTAGAGACCCTTGACAGTAAGTCTGAGCCAGAGTTTAGCATAGTTCTCATCTGAAGAACTCAGATCCAAAACTTTATTCAGGTCTTAAGGCATTTTTTTTTTCTTATAACTTCAAATATTTAGGCAATATTAAAGACTTAATAATGAGACTAATAGAAGTTAATAAGAGACAGCAAAGGGACTTCAGTTTGAGCAGAGAAGAAATCTTTTAGCTCTGATTGACAAAAGCTGGATGCAGCCTTATTATTAGTGGCATTAACTCTATTGACCAGAATCTAAATCCAGGAATATTAATACATGCAGAAATAAAAAGAACATGAGCTGGAATTCAAATTATTTCTGACATTCATGAAAAGTCTAGTTGTAATATCTTGTCAGGAAAGGAAGTGTTTGCATTCTCTGGAGTGTCAAAACAAAATGTATGCCCTTACAGAGGATCTACTTTAAACTATTCTCTTATTATTTCAAAATTGTGGTCTATTAGTTAAACTTTAAAGTGCTTTTTTCAATATACTTCTTTGAAATTATATTCTTATAGTTTCAAATTCAATAAACAAACTGAAAAAAACCCAAAGCATATGTTTGGTTAATACATGTTAAAACATACCTCAGTACATGAAAACTATTTGACATACTTCTATTGCAAAAAAAATTAGTGTGCCATGGAAAAAAGTATTTTCCTAAATACAAAAACTTTCACTTTAATATGATACCTTGCAAATGCTAAGACACTGATCAAATGTACTGTTTCTCCATTGTTACCATAGCATTAATACATGCCCAAAGCGTTCTCAGCATTCTCACTTGAATTCTATACGCATAAAACCAGTAGATATTTTTAGCAACACTTTGTTCAGAGTCCATCCCAGTTTCATCTGCAAAATTTCACAGTCTAATGTTTAATACTCCCACTAAATTTTAGGACAAATGAGATGGAAGAAAGACTGTGAAAACTCCAAATTTTTAGAAAGCATAATCTGTCAAGTCTGCCCCAGTAGCAATCTTGCATTTTTCCCTTCCCTCTCAAAACACACAGTCCATGAATAGGCAGGATTTTTTCTCAAAGGTCTCTACTTTTCTCAAAGAAAAGTGATAAGGATAAAAAGACTTGGAGACAGGCAGATTTTCACTCTTTCATTTTAATTAATCCCTGAAGTTTCTGTCCAGTGTTACAGAAGCTGGGAGGTCTGACCTTTCTCAAGCGTTCCCAGAGGAGAGGTAGATAAGGGATAGGCTTCAAGAGCTGGAACTGTAGTACTCCTGGGCTTATTTCTCTCTGCTGAAAAGGCTAATTTGGAAGGGGAAGGGGGCTGGGGGGCAGCGCAAGGTGGGGAGGGAAAAGAAAAAAAAGAATAAAAATAAATAAAAGAGAGAGAAGAGGAACAATCAAAACTAGATACACTTAAAAGTATATTAATGCCTAGCTCAGTTAGTCAGTTATGCTGCTCTTTAGTCATTGGAAGGAAATGTGATGTCCACTTCCCAAGATGATCATTACCATGGCAAGAAAATAAATAGAGAGGTGTTTAAGACATGCAGGATGAATAACCTGGGGCAGCTCCAGAGGGAATCCACCATGATGGGCCAACACCTTCCAAGGGAATCTAGAAAGTGTATATTTGACACTCAACTCTTTAGCCAGCTAATAGAGGAAATGGAGCCTGCTCTTTATCTGATATTCAGTGGACAGCTACATCTTTCATGCAGTGATTCCCCCAAGCAACACAAAAATTACTCTCAAATTCAGGAGGCCTCTCAGAAAGAGTCAGTCCTATCCTCCAAGTTTCCAAATGATCCCGCTTGTGCCTGCCCCACACACACAAAAGGACAGGCAGGCAGTGCTGAGGAGCAGTGTGGTGGCCCTGTCTACCAGTTATATCCAAAGGGAGCAGATCACAATTCAGGGCACTACAGGCACTTATCTGATTCATGGATGCTTTACAGTTATAAGGCAGCAGGACAGGGTTTCCTTTCTTTTTCTATTTCAAGCTCTGCAGCAGCACATAAGAGGCTTGGCATGGACATGAAGGAAATGATCTTGGATTGTTACCAGCAGCTCCTCTGCTCCTGTGCCATCTCTGTTTTCCTGTCACCTCTAGCCCTCTGGCCAAGGACAAAGGCTCATCCTTTGGTTCAACTCCTGCCTCTAAGATTCCCAGCTTGATCAGCTGTCATGCTAATGAGTAGATGGTGGGAACATGTTACAGAACGAAATCCATGTTTCCACTACTGAGCACTGCTGTTACTAGTATCAATTAAACAATGCTTTGGAATCTACTCTCTCTGTCCAGCTGAGAGCTCCTGCCCAAAATTTCTGCCAGTTGTGTCCAGCCTGAATTCCTCTGAGTCATATAAGAATTAACATGCTCAGATTAACCTCCATCACTGGATTAAAATTTTTCATTTGAATATCAAGTGCCTATTCTGCCTGTTCTGGAAGTATGTGGGAGCTTACTGCACATAGCCCAGTGTGAACACGTACAGAAAGCTTTGAAAACTTTGTAAGAAAAGTCTAACAGGGCTGAGGAAAGGTGATGCAGGCAGAATAAGCACAGGGAAACAATGAAATATAAGGCAATATATGGCAAGGCAATGCCATAACAAGAGGCACAGCACAAGCAGACAGGGTTTAAAGGGAGGGAGTTTAAAGACCTGCAAATATCTAAGCAGCAGGGATCACCTAAGAAGAGGTGTCTGCATTTGGGAAGAGCATATTTTTTATTTGCCTGGGTCTTGGGAAATGAAAAAAATTAAAACACACATCTCAATTTATAGAAATTTTTCACCTGAGAGAAATTTGCATTTTGAATGAAGAAAAAGAAGAAAACAGTGGCAAGTATCACAAGAGAGTATAATTAGCACTACAATGAGTAAATGGCCACCCTACTTAGGGTATGGAAAGTCCTAATAGAGACAAATAGCACATCTGCCTGGCATGGTACATGAAAAAATAGCTTCAGCAGTTCACTGAATCATAACAGTTCACCTAATGTAATGACTGCAGAGAAAAGGTATCTGATCTAAAGGAGTGTTTTATCTATGCAGGACATTTTTGTCCTGAAAGCTGTCAGAATCACCATCCACCTGAATCCTGGAGCCTGTTCATTTGAGTTGAAGAACAAAGAACCGCATCTTGCCTATCCTTGGTGTTCAACATGAAAAAGTGTCTTGACCAAAAAACTAGTAATGTGCCAGTCTTGCAAATGAACCCAAGCTCTACTTAATTTAAGGGCTTTCAGTAAATTTTGGATCAGATGTAGGCTTAACCCCAAACATCTTTCACAAGCACTTTTAGGACAGAAGTAATAAATTAACTGCATCCCTTTCACACGTGTCTAGCTCAGTCCCTGCACTAGGAGGGAAAGAGCAAATCCTCTTCTGGTGTCCAAAAGGCAGAAACATTTCAGCAAAGCAAAAGGAATCCCTCAGCACAGGTACCACACAGGTCTACCACATCAGTGGTGTGCAAGAACAACTTAGTTTTGTGATGGCCCAGTTTTTGTATCAAGGCAATTCTAGCCATTCGCAGCACACAACATGGTGGAAAATAGATTCTTTAAAAAAATTATTTAAGTGAAATATATAGGGTAAGGACAGATACACCATTTAAAGGGTACTCAGGAGTTTTTCTCAGGTTTTGTGTGTTGGAAAATCAGTCATTAATCTTTCTCCAATGGATCCAAGCCACTGGTTTTCCTTTAACAGCAGTTCTACAGGAACAGTGAACTGAATCACTACATAAAGTTACCACTATTCCCCTGAGAAGACAGCTGAAATCACATGCCAATTAAATTTTTTCAATGTGTTCACCTAATAGCAAAATATTACAGAGCCCAGTAGTGTTCCATATATAAAAATAGCTTTCCAGAAATAGCAGCTCTGCTGTATTGGAATTTCCCAGAGGACCAGTTACTGTTGTTTTATATGTTAACACACTTGCTGCAGAGTGAAAGTACTGAAACCAAATACATTAAGCAGTAGTTTTCTTATTGCCTACAAATGGCATTTAAGCAACAGTAATACTGCTTTAGACTTGAAAAGCTTGTGCTTTCAAAATTTTGGCAAGTTGTTGGAATAATTCTGTGCTCCATTCCCAGTGCATAAATCTCAACACAGTAGTTATATTCTCAGTCAAATTACTGCAAGGGGAGGAAGCCTTGCAGTTGTCTGAGTGCAATGAGTTTGGCAAGATAGCTCTATTATTGTACTTTTTAATCTGACTTGTTTTTTCTCCACTGCTCAGCAAGAGCAAGTAATCAGAACAGAAAATGATTCCAAAATGTAAATTAGTGTGTCTGATGTAGGGAACCAGTGCATACAAAAAGTCTTGTATCAAAAACATTTCCTTTTCTAGTTCACTGCTGGCAATCCAACCCTTGAAATTAAAGAACTGCTTTTCTAACTCTAGTGTTACATTGGTGTTTCATTTAACTATGCAGTACATGGGCACACACATAACATGTATTTTTGTTTAGAGGCTGCAGTTTCTATTAAATTTAATTACTTCTTTCTGTTTCTAGGGTAGCTTGAAAACAAGGGCACTTTCTATTAAATCCCATAACATTCCACAGAAACATACATGTTAAAGGCATCTGACAAGATGTGGTTACAAAATGAAGTCTTACCAAGGCCCTGCATTACTGCATGCACAGACATGGAAGATGACAACAGTTGAGGCATCTCAATGCTAACAGCTTAGACATTTAGCCTAATGAAGCACATATACAAAACAGTTGAAACCACAATCCTTCAATCACTGCATCTTGGAAATGTCATTACAGATTTTCTAATGACTGTGTTAAGGGTTCAGAACTTGCAGGGTCAAACCTCTAAGTAATCTTGACAGGCATTGCTTGAAATCTTGTTCAGTCGTCTTCACTATTTTTTCTGGCATATGAATTTCAGGTTATGGTATTTAAACAAAATGGAAATAAGAATAGGAGCT
Organism: Emberiza elegans; assembly: GCA_024865655.1. NCBI lineage: Eukaryota > Metazoa > Chordata > Aves > Passeriformes > Fringillidae > Emberiza > Emberiza elegans. Next base: position 19,166,232 of record JALJVW010000085.1, on the reverse strand, counting down.
AAGCATATACTATTAAAATTTCAGAATACATTACTTCTAAGATGCCTTCCACTGTTGCTTAATAATTATTTTTTTAGGAAAGAGACTAGATAACATGTATGTAACACCACTGAGATATAGAGATATAGAGACTACAAAGGATAAAAGTATTTAACTCAAAAATATGGAAGAGTGGATCAGTAGGTTCACAAAGAGTCACTCAACTCTGTAAAAATTCAAATATGGATCTGATTGCAGAAGTTGAGCTCCAGCTCCTGCTTTGACACAGTGCCATGTGATACAGGGAAAAGGTCTGACCCTGACCCAACGTATCATTAAAATCTCTGTATATCAAGGAACATGTACTGCTTCATTTGGCTTTGCTGCAGCTCTGAACAGACACTATTATTATTTATTATTGGCATTATGGTAGCTGCCTTCAACGACCAGTGCTTGAGTGAGCTAGTCATTATAGAGACATTTACAGAGCTCACAGTTTTCATGAGAGGCAGTACATCAAAAGAGACAAGCATGATTGGGAAGCATGATATTACAAATGAAAAAATAGAGCAGGGAAGTCTACTGAAGTCACATAGTTTCTGTGTGTAAAATTAAAATCATCCTAAAGCATATTTCAAAACAACATTCTACATTAGGCAGGAAGGAGACACAATAGAAGATTTTAAGTATTCTTGTTTGAGCAAAGTGCATAAAATTTCTAAATTTCTTCACCTTTTTGCACACCTGTCATTCTTCTATGGATGTTTTTTTCTAAACTCATTTCAGATTGTGATATGTGTTTGGGTCATGGACAGAATGAATAAATCACAGTCACCTAAATTAATTTTTCTATGCGGTCCTATCATTTTGCTTGATTTATTGTCATTATGCACATAACAGTTTTGAAAAGTAAGTAACATTAGATTATTTTGAGAAATAGATACCAAACACCCTTTATGAAACTGGCTTCTATTCCAGTGTTTGATTTTAATAAGAAAGTATTTGTTTAATAAAAAGGCTTTTAACCTTGAACCAAACAATGCTTCTTGGAAGAGCCAGTCATTATTTTGTTGGATGTGATCTTGAAAGTGAGGCATTTGCCCTGAATATAGGGCAAAGCAAAAAAGATACATTTCAAGTGCATCAACAGCATGCTTCTGTAACAAAATTGGCAGCAATAATGATTAGAAGCATGAAAAGAGTGGAGCTCTGCATTTGGCATCATGACAGCATAAAGAAAAATAATTATTTCTGAGAAATTTTGTTTATTGGAACTAGCTATGATCTTTAACCGTATTTTCATCTATGCTTTAAGATCATTTAGGACTTCAGGCTAAATCCCCATATTTAAATTCTCTCAAGTATTAAGTGTGTTTGAAATTAAATTTTCAATCCAGAACATAATTTCTGAAGTTAGCACATTAAATCAATAGAGTAAGCCCATATCTTCAATCCAAGCATTAAAGTTACCAGTGTAACTTTGAATTTAATAGAATTTTGCAGGTTTTGCCCAAACACTGACTCCTATAAAATGTTTCAAATATGAGTCTTAGAACTTGCTACCATCTTAACTATGAGAACTAAAAATTAAGCTTCAAAAATTATTTAAAATTGTGTTTACACCAAGTATTCATTGTGAAAATGTAGCTAAAGTTATCCAAGTCACCAAAAATTCTGTGTTTAGATTATCTTACTCCTGCTTTCAGATGCCATGATTATGCTTCATACAATTTGAAAATTTCAACTATATATTTGCTTTAACTGTCTCCATAGCTAGAGAGATTTTTTCACCCTGCAAATTAATAAGCCCATCAAAGACTTCTGTAGTAGATGGAAAAATAAGCAATACGAAGGGGGAAAGAAAATCAAACAGTACTTGGTAATGTTTCTAATTTTACAGTGAAACTCAATTGACAGCTGAGCTTTAACCATAATTCCTTGATTACATGAAAATCCTAGTTTTCCTATTTTCCTTTTAATAAAATGAGTGCTACCAACTTCCTATTTCTGTATAAATGATTGACATTATATCTTTAAAAGATTCAAATCTTGTACATCCTTCGAAATAACTGCAAGCGGTTTTTTACAGTTCCATTGCTTTAAAGCTATGGCCATTTTGGAGAGAAAAACAAGGCTGCTTTCAGTAGTTTGGTGATATCCCAGTACTTGGGTGATTCAGTAGGAGATCCACTCTGTTCTCTGATAGAGCAAAGGCTCTGCTTTTAGCTTCATTGGTATGTCTCACTGAAGACAAAATCTACCAGAAATTTACTGATGCATTACAGTAAAATGTTTTTACAAATGTCCCTGTTGCAGTATCTGCAGCAAAGGTGAGATGCTTTTCAAAAACTACTTATACATATTAAACAATACAGGAAACTCAGAGCTTCAGCTTCAGCATTGCCCATGTAACTAAAAACACCTGCCCTTTCTCCAGACATCTTATTAATGATTGTAAATACACCTGAGTTTCAAGGTAAAAGTCAGAAAGCAGATGGTGAAAGCAGATAACTAGCACTATTTTGCTTACCTAACAACACAGCAAGGCTCTATCTGTGTTCAGGGGGAAGATTCTAAGAAAGAAACAGACAATACATGAGGGCTCACACAATACATGAGGGAGAACTCCAAAACATCAGCCTTCCTGACACTGATAATAGTACTGCTTTTTAAAATAACATAAGCAACTGCTAGTTCAAATGCTGAAGATAAAGGACATCTGATTTGAAAACAATACTTCTTCCTGATTTGCATGTTTTCCTTAGAATGGTCTCTGCAGGTAGTTGAACCACAATCTATCTAAGAATCTTCTGGTACAAGGCTAAGCAAACTTGACAAGAAGGACCAGATTACACGTTTTGCACTCAATAAAACTGTGCAAATATTTCCATAGTGGACAGTTTTGAAATCTGAAATGCTGCTATAGGTTGTCTAATTCTAAATAAATGGTACATTTATATTTCTAGAAATTGAAACATATCCTGTTAGCACAGTTACATACAGATTGCAACAGGGAAATATTTCAGTAGCAAATAAATTTTAAAAAAACCTTCCAATTGAGTTTTCAAAAAGAGATCTTGGGTGCTTTTTATTTTTGTAATGGGAACAGACAATCCTTTTGGATATTCTCTCTGAGGCAGAATATCCAATTCAATTACCAAAGAGCTGAATTGGAGAAGTCCTTATGAATAAACAAAAAGCCATTTCTTTTGACTCTTGAGCAAAACATACTAGAGAAGCATTCAGACTTCCTGTGTAACCATAGTGACATTGGTTGATAGCTCATTTCTAAATATTTCCAGGAACAAACACCTATCAGGATTAACCTAAAACTTGAGGGAAGTAGATTACAAATTTTTTGCATTTCTGTGATCATTGTTATACAGGATCTTAGGCAAAGGAAACATCTATTACTTTCTTGGGCATGCTTATACAGACTTCCCCATGAATTTGAATGGAGAACATCTGACTATTTGCCGAAATGTAACAACTTTGAGATCTTTAACAATATCAAAACACTGCTATTTTTATTACTCTAAAAACTGATATCTAAATTCATTACATATTTTGACAGATTAGAGCAGAATAAGCATCTTCAGCATTGTCTAAACCCCTACTGTATTGTTTTCAGCCACATTCATCTCTGCTATAATTCAATTGATAGGAATGTTTCTAGAATTGCACCTAAATTTAAATGCTCACAGCTTAACATTTTATGGTGCTTTTAATCCAGTACTAGACAAAGAAGGAAATGCCAAGAAGAATTATTCTCAAATTTGCCAGGTTTTAGCTGGCAAAATTACTGGCTCGTGACACAAGTCTTTTCAAAGGTGATGAAGGGTAGAGAGAACTACCGGAAAGTCAGTTTCTAGATTTTACAATTGTGGAACTTTTCTGTAAATGGGCAGAACAAGTATTGTTTGACTTCTTCCTATTATCATGCACTCCAAATCCCCCAAATACAAATTCTGATGTGAGATTTGAAAAAGTAACCAAACATCAAGCATGAGGTTCCAGTCTAGTTAATAATTACCAGTTATTTTATATTTGTAATGATCAGCCATATAGAATCTATATAGCCTTGTACTGTATCTATGTACATCCGCTCAAAGTATCACAAGAGTATTTCGGTTGCATTTCTGCTTTCCTCTTTTGTGAATTCTTGTCTCCCAGGTCTTACAAGACTGTTAATTACTAAACAAATCACATATAAAAACTATTAATGATAACCTTGCATTGTCTCTGCCCTTGAGAATGTGTATGGCCTATCCAGAAACTTTTCCATGGGTTTCGTTACCTTTCCCAGCCCCTATATTGGTTTTAAAAGAGCATTGGAGTCAGATGCAAACAAACAAAAGTTTTTAAACAAATACTTTTCTCCATTTCTTTTCCCCTCTGGGTCTGTTCCCAGACTATTGTATGAATTACTGGGTGTATCCTGCTGTTATTACCCTCTGTGGGAGAATTGTCATTTACTTTCCTGCAACGTGGATCAGACTACAAGTTATATAAGTGAAGGTTTCTGCAAGGGGGAGAATATTTTATTGTTAACAAATGAAACTTCCTCACATAACTCAAAACAAAGCTAGATAGTAGCAAATAGTAACAAATATTTAGTTCTTATTACAACTTTTTCTCCTCATCACAAGATCACCTCTAATAGCTATTTACTGCTGTCTTATAAAAAAAAGTGTAAAAAATTATTCCCCAGAATTGTTAACTATTTTCCTCTAGGAAATGCCATGAAACATGGGTTCCCACTTTACAGGGAACTATACTGCTTTTTTGTCTGTAAAATTAATAAATCCTAAATTCTGGCAGGAAAAGAACTAATAACATGACTTGTTTCCAAGTTCCTCTCCATGGCTATGCTACTGGGGGGTTGGCCCAACATCACAGCACTTTGTTACAGTTTTAAGCCAACCATTTACCCATCCCATGCAGAGCAGGAGCCTACCACTGCCTCCTCCAGTAAAATCTTTTTCTCAGTGGACTTCTGGCATGAGCAAAGTGGAGATACACTAGTGCTGTAGTGGAAAACATCTGGTTCATTTGATAGGAAAAAAAAGAGGGAACTGAATTTAAATTAAAATTCTCTTGAAACTTTGGACTGCAAAGTAGCATTTGTGTTCTGTTGAGAATTTAAGAAACCTCCTATTTATTAGCATTAATTTGAGATCTTAAAAACTCATGTGATAAATAAAGCTTGTTTTAAAAAATCCTGTTGATGTGGTGTTTCATTTAGTTGGAAGGCATATTTGACAAGAAAGAGGATTATGAAACTTTTTTGAAACTATTTTGACAAATAGTTTATAACTGGTGGAAGAACTATTTCTAAGGGAATTGTGGAAGCAGGTTTACTAAAGATGGAAGTGAGCTCCAAGAAAACATAAATAGCAAAAAAACAAAGAGAACATTTAAGTAGTGGTGGATTAAGGCAACTGAGAATGTTTGAAACCACGAAAAAGTCAAAGATCGGAGTATGAGAAAATTTGACCCTACTGGAATTGCAGAAGAATCTATTAAATGGATTTTAAAATGAAGGTAATGAGGGACATATAAGACTGTTTTTTTAGCAGCATTTCAGGGACTAAAAGGCAATTGCTGTAATGTGGGACCACAATAAATCCAGGTAGTGAGGGTAATGAAGATTGTAGGGGTAGTTCAATAAGTAATCAAGTATAACACTTAATTCAAAAGCTTTGGCAGAGGTCACTTATACAATCTTCATACATGTTAGGGAACCTTGAGCACTGTATTGCCTTCAGGCAGATATGAAACCATACATTTTATTTGTTTTGAATCATAAACACTAAGGTTTTATTTAGCAATTAAGTTTACTATTAACCTTTTCATTACTCAGAGAAAAAATACTACTTTTCAATACTACATTTTTTACGTTAAAAAATGCCATGACTGAAAGTGATGGGTCCACATCTAATATATGTTTATGCATGAGAAACTTCCAGGGGCTGCCCTGAAAAAAATTTGAGAATCAAGTAACCATGTAACTGAAGGATTACGAGAGACAAGCAGAGTACAAGAAGATAGACTCTGAGTAAACAACTCATAAATAGTCCAAAAGCAATATTAAAAAATATCACAAAAAACATTATCAATTAGTGAGCCCAATCAAAACTCATTGACACAGAAAAATAGGCTTACTGAGTAACTTACACTAGTCTAGTGGGTTAGCTGTTTCTATATATTTGCATTAATGGATGTATTATTATCTCCACCTTTTCTTTCTCCTTTATGAAAAACAAGATCTTTCTGGATTAGAATTTCTTGAGACTCCAGCAAAAGGAGCAAAAGTCCAAGAGAGAGAGAGGCGGGTGTCCACAGTGACTCATCACTACAAAGCAGAGAAATAATGAGGGGAATCAAGGGAATATAAAAAGAAGAAATGTAACAGGACTTGTGGCTGTTAAATAGGCAGTTTCACAGGCAGTGGCAATGTGACATGGGGAGGAGATAACAAATAAAGCAGAAGACCCCATAGCAGCATTCTGAGGTCTTGAATATTATCTTCTGTATTGTTTTGTTTTCAAAACAGACAATATTGTGAAAGAGCTACCAGTTTATAACACAGAACTGCACAAATGCAGAAGGCTGAACACATGGATAAAAGGAATTCTAAATAAACAGTAAAAAACTGTAGGCAGGAAATGCAGAGAAGATATGGCTTGAGATTTACACAAAGAAAGCAACATTAAATGAAAGCACATTAAACATCATTAGGTGTAAGCTGAGGGAAATATAGATCAATTATTTTAAGAGGAAGAGGGAATAAATAATGAATAATACTAATAATGTCAAAAGTTTTACTGCCTTTTTAGTATGAGCCTTTGGACAAAAAGATTAATAGCAACCATGCATGTAACACAAACTTAATAATAGAGTGGTTCAGGCGAGCATAGAGGTCACAGAATACTTAGAAATGTGAGATGCAATAAAGACTGTAAATTGGATGGATTTAAATCAACAGTTTTCAAGAAAGCATCAAAAGTGATTTGTGAATCATTTGGAAGTAGTTACCTAAGAGTGTTTGAAGGGAGACAAACAGAGGTGTCAGTAAAAACTGGAGGGCTGGAGACCACTAAATAAAAATTTAGCCTTTTTTTCCCTTCAGAATGAGGAAAATGTAGGATTGGACATAATCAACCCAGAAAGATATTGTGGAAAAGTATTGAACAATCTTTCAACTAGCCACTGAAGGAAATGTGATAGGCAACATCCCAAAAGGAAGCACAAAAGCGTACCCTGTCAAAATAATTTCATCTTACACAGTGTAGAGTCAATACAGAAAGCAAAAGGTACTCCACATCTTTATCATGGAAATACACTGCAGCTAGGATTATCTTACAGCAGTGAAAAGACTGGACAATAAAGCCGATTAAAGTCTAGTGTTCAGTAGTTTCTAGCTGTATCTATCAAATTCTTTTATAGGTTTGTTCTGGGCTTTCACTAATAGCTTGAATGCTGGAGTAGAGAGCGCACACAAAAAATTGCATTTACAGCAAGCTGGGTGAGAGGAAGCACTTCAGGAAAAACAACTTCAGAATTTTTTGGCTCGATTTACAAAACAATCTAAAAATTAGTGAGACAAAATAAAACTAAAGAGGAACAAAAAAAGCCAGAAAAATGCTAATGATGGGTTGAAAGTATAATAGGAGGCTGAAAGTAATTAAATATATATTGTAATCTAACATGAACAAGTCATGCCTTTGTAAGAGTCTTGTTTATCTGCTGCCACACCTCTTCCCTTTTTCAAGGGAAGACCATTATTGTATCAATTCTGCAAACCATATCAAAGCCACAATGTAGGTGAAAAATAGCATCTTTTGGCAGATTAGTTTTCAGTTCAAAGCCAAGAGATGAGGATGGAGAGAGGAAGGCTGCAGAGGACTGACTTATTACAAGTTTATTCACATTTAAAGTGGATTAACAATGTAATACTTATTCTAAAAAGTTCCAAGAGAAAGACCGAATGTAAGACATCAGAGAAGGCAAGTCACATGGATGAGCACCTGCTCTCCAGCCCTCCACTGCAGCTCAGGAGAGCACACCTAAGAAAGGGGTAGATGTTGTGAAAGGAACCCAGAGGAATGCAGTGAAGATAAGTCTTTGAAAGAGCTGAGGAATTCCTACCATTGATGGGGATGGGTTGGATTTTATAGTCTTGATATGCTGGAGCCTAATTCAAGTACCTCAGGTTCCTTATAGGCATGTTTTAATATATTTTTAAATTTATTTTAAACATTTTATAGTTCAAACTTCATAATTTTAAAATGCTTTGCATTTTTTGAAAACCATTTCATTTTTTTGAATTTAAAAAACTGTATAGCTGTATATTTGCTTTATCACATCCTGTTATCTATTCTGTGTAACACATTCTGTGTAACACAACTGTCTATGTAGCTATGAGTTACATTCCAGTAATCTGAATCTAATCTTATATATGTTTTTTCATTTTCTGAGTGTTTTTCTGAAGGTTTCAAGTTTAGAAAACCTTTTCACTTTAAAATAGAAATTAATGCATTTTCAAATAAGGCTGTTTTCAGTTGTTTTCAACAACAGAGGTGCTGGCAAAATTTCCATAACTAAGACTTCAAAATTACTGCAGAATTACCAGAAATCTTCAGGGAAGATGGTGATATGAAATAATGCTATAGGCAGACTCATGTAATTTTGACTTTTACAGCTTCTAAGAGTATATTCAAAAGACTGTTGAAATGGTGGTTGAAGACATCCACTGAAAGGTAGTCTGCTGCCACCAATAAATTTCTTGGGTAAAAAATCATGAGCAGATGCCAGGAAAGATATTTCTGTGAAACCTGTGTAATCAAATTTTAGCTTACTAGTCTTAGTCCATTTGTGGGACTCTTAGGAAAGATGAAAAGAAGAAGTCCTTTGACATGGTCCCACCTCAACACACTTTTCTCTAAATTGAAAAGACAGAGATTTAAGAGACTAATCATTTGCTGAAGGAGGAGTTAATTGGTTGGACAGTCACATTCCAGAAGGTGGTGGTCAATAACTCAAAGTCCAGATGGGCATCAGTGACAAGTGGTGTCCATCACGGGTCCATATCAGGGTAAATGTATCATCGCTTTGGGACGCAGGGTTTTGAGGATGAAGAGGAGATGAGAATCTTGACTCCATAATTAGAAGGCTTGATTTATTATATGAATTATATATTACATTAAGACTATACTACAAAGAGATAGAAAGAAGAAGTTCTCAGAATAAGAATAGAATAGAAATAATGAAAACAAAGCAGCTATCCTGGACTCTGTCCGGGACAGCTGAAGTCCTTGATTGGCCATTAACTACAAACATCAGAGATGGGCCAATCACAGGTGCACCTGTTGCATTCCACAGCAGCAGATAACAATTGTTTACATTTCGTTGCTGAAACTGCAGTTCTCAGAAGAAAGAAATCCTGAGAAAGGATTTTTCACAAAAGATGTCTGCGACATAAGTGCTGTTTAATATCTTTATCAATGCCATGGCTAGTGGGACCCAATGCAGCCTCAACAAGTTTACCAAGCTGAGTGGTGCAGTTGACACACCTGAGGGACTTGATGCCATGCAGAAGGATCTGGACAAGCTCAAGAGATGGGCCCATGGGAACCCCACGAGGTCCAAGGTGCAAGGTTCAGCATTTGTGTCAGGGAAATGCACAGTATCAGTACAATCTGGAGGATGAACACATTGAGAACAGCCCTATGAAGAAAGGCCTGGGGTACTGGTAGGTGAGCCAAGAGTGTGCATTCACAGCCCAGAAGGTCAGCAGCATCCTCGGCTGCATCAAAAGCAGTGGGACCAGGAGATCAAGGAAAATCATTCTACCCCTCTGCTCTTCCCTTGTGAAACCTCACCTGGAGTATTGTGTCCATCTCCAGAGCTCTCAGCGCAACAAAGACACGGAACGTGCTGGAATGGTTCCAGAGGAGAATCATGATGATAAACAGAGGGCTGGAACACCTCCCCTAAGCAGGGAGTCTGAGAGAGATGGAGATGTTCAGTCTGGGTACAAGAAGGCTCTGGGAAGACCATATTGCAGCCTTAGGGGGGGATTATAAGAAGGGTGAGAACAGATATTTTATCAGAACCTGTTGTAAAAGGACAAGCAATTATAAGGGTGGTGAAACACCAGAACAGGCTGTCCACTGGGAGGTGATGGATGTCCCATCCCTGGAAATATTCAAGACCAGGTTGGATGGAGCTTCAAATAATGTGATCTAGTTGAAGATGTCCCTGCTTATTGCCGGTGATGTTGGACTAGCTGACCTGTAAATGTCCCTTCTAACCCAAATTATTCTATCACCCTATGATTTGATGAGACTGCTGAAGGGCCTCCAAGGGCTGAGATGTGGGAGGGAAGGCTGGGAGGAGCAGTTTTCAGTCTTGGGAATAATCAACCAGTTATCTCCTCATGCAGAATGTGAAAACTGGATTAAATCACATCATATTGTATTGGAATTATTTCTCCACTCATAATCTCAGCATCCCACTTCAGTGCAACGTAGTTATGTTAATTTACTGACTCTGATGGCTGAAATTCTGGGAAAGCTGTGCTCTCTTTTGTGAGATGGAAAAAAAAAAGGGGAAAAAAAAAGAGAGAAGAAAATAAGGGCTTATGAGCTTCCCTAAGGAAAAGGGGAAAAATAGTGAATCCCATCTCCTGTTTTACTAAAAAGGGAAGTCAATAAGTACATATTAAAAGTTCAGTCTCCAATTTCCATTTCTTTAATTTGAACCACAAAGTACAGGAAAAATAACTGTTGCCAGACCAAATATAAAATGTGTGCTTATTCCCAAAAAAGTTCAGGGTTTTCTTGGCTATTGTTCACAACTCTGTAACAAGCTATTCTGTTGGCAATTGTTAGGGCTGGATCAATTTTCCTTTGTATTTTGCTTAGATGGAAGCAGAATGAAGAGTCATTCTTGCCTCTGAAGTGAAGAAAACAGTGAAAAAATATGAAAAGGAAATACCAAGATTTTATTTATCAGAAATATTCATTAAGCTGGTGATTGCCATAATACTGCCAAATATTATAATACTATTAAATACTCTGGAGGGTCACTGGGGTTTTGGTGACCTGGATAGGGAGGTAGTTCTCTCTCTCTTCTCCATTTCCAAACCTCTTTCTGCATGGCTGGTCCCACTGGGGGTGCTTGTCACTGAAGGCAGAGCAAGCTTGCAGACCCCAGAGACAGCCCCAGGCCCTGCCATGAACACCAACTCCACCATTGCCATGACAGTATTCCTCATCATCAGGAAAGCTCTGCTCTGCCATTTTTTGCTGGTGCTTTCTGTCAGCAGGGAAAGTGAAGAGAGCTGAAAAACAGAAAAGAAAATGAAGCACCTAAACAGAAAAGAAGCACCTAATAACTATTTTCTACTAGAAGAGGCACACCTTGAATCTGTGCAGGTAGCTCACATGTCCATTCTCCCTTTAATAAAGGCAGTGTGAGTGATTATTAAGTTAGTAATTCTGCATCTGTCTTTGTGACTGCTTTGGGCTGAGCTGCAGCAACCAAAATGTAGTTTAAATGCTCATAAGCTTGAAACAGTCCAGGATTCTAAATATCTCTGCCCAGCTTTCCAGAGATCTCCCCCTCATCCTGCCCACAGCACAGAACCCCACGCCAGTCCCTCGCTGCCATCAGCCCCTGCCCCAGGATGGCACAGCAGAGTTGGTCTCCAGCCTCCCACAGCGCAGCCCTGCCCAGCCATGGGCTGTGGGCCTTGCTAAGATGGGCCCAGCCCCTGCCCAGCCTCACCCCCAGGGACGTGTGTCCAACATCTGGGGCTGGTGCTGCCTGGCGTCCCTGGCTGCTCTGCTCCCAGCCGGGATGGTGAAACGGGCCTGGCTGCCCATCCCTGCCTCTGCTGATGAGATCTTCAGTGACCCCCAAGGGAGCTCACCATTTCCACACCTGTATGCAGACACCCGCATTGCAGACAAATAAATGCAGATGTTTAAATCTGAAGCTAACTCTCATTCCTGGACATCATTTCAAGAAAATGTCTGGTATGAGGTTTCCTGGACAAAAAATCAGTTTGACTTTGACTAATGTGTGGTGATAAGGAATTTGATATAGCTCAGTACTACTTCATAAAACCCTGCAGTTTTCCTCTGGGTAAAATACCTGGGCTTCTGAATCATTCAGCAAGATGAGTAACATGACCCTGTCAATCAGCTCAGTATCTCCTAAAAATCCATAAAAGTTTATTAAACTTTTGAAAGGCAATAGTTGCTCTATAATTCTATCAGAGGCTTTGTTTCTCTGAAGTGACCAGCAAGAATTCTGGAGCAGAAGGATCTCAGAGGTGCCGCTGAAGTAATAAATGGATAATTATGATTTTTGTAAGATGACCCATGTTTTCTGAAAAGTTGTTCTTTTAGACTTTAAGAGCCCTGTATTTCAGGGCTCAGTTGTATATTGCTGCTGTCTGTATTTCATTGCATGGAATTATTTTCTAAAATAAAAATCTTATCTGGAAACCACAGTCTGCTCTTAAATGCATTGACTCTTGGGCAGAAGCAGACCTAACATATATTTTAAAATCTGAATGACAAGAGTTTTGCTAGTGTTTTATCAAGAATAGGTAAGAGACGGCATAGATGATTTTAAGTCTGACATGTCACCTTTTCCTTGTGTAGAAAAATAGCAATTGTACCGCTATAATCAACTAGTGAGGAGTCATATTCCCAAACAGATACAAACCACAGTTTATGTCCGTGAATAAATGCTGCAGCACCATAATTAAGAGGAGCAAGAGGCAATGCCTTTATGGTCTGGTGAGCAGTGGCTTGAGCTGATGTACAGCTTTCTGATTTCTTCTGAAGATGGTGCTGCTGCTAGCACTTGAATTGTCTCTGCCTGTGTTTCTTTTTTTTTCCTCAATTGCCCTCTGCAGAAGGTTAATAATAGGTTTAGAATGCCAAAGTTTTGTAGCCAGTGAATCACCATTTCAGATTTGTCAGTTAGTGATGTGAAACCAGCTGCTATTTTAAGTGGAACACTTGCACTTCCCCCCCACCTCACTCCACAGATGCTCTTCAGTTGTATGAAGAAATTCATCATTTTGTTTCTTCTGCAAGCTTTCAGAATGACACTAATTTCTTATTTACCACAAATTTTTCATCTTGTGTAAGTAACACTGTAGAAGCATTACAGTTACCCTATATGCTCTGCACTGTTCTCACAGCTGGATAATGAAAGAATGAATGATATCCAGCACAGAATTAAAATTCATAAGTATGGAACTTGGTGTAGACATAAAACTGCATTCTGTCTATAAATATCCTGTAATGATGCTGTGAATTACTATACTTAAGCTATTTCCAGGTTAAAACTTCATTACTCCTGCTATGAAGAACAATTACAAACAGATTAGTGAAACCAAGCTGATTTTACAATTATTATTTTCTTCTGACAGTCATGCTATTTGCATTTTGTATTTCCCTCGACCTAGACAACTTTTATTAGGAAATGTCAGCCTGAAGCAGCTGCAGAGAGTCAACAGCTGAGATTTGCATTGGTTTCTTTATGTCTTCTGGAGATTTTCTGCTCCCTGTTGCACATTATAAATATTAACATAAAGGAGGAAGAAGAAGTTTTAGACATTTTGATCAAGCTCAGGAAGAGTCACTGTCAACAGGATTTCACCAAAACCCTCAATCCAGACCAAAGAGGGAAACGGCTGTCACTACAGAATAGTGACATTTTTAAGCCTGCTTACTCTTTTTTTTACCCCTATCATTACAATACTACATCATATCTGCTCCTCTGATCTCCAGTTTCTCTCTGCTCACAGATCATTCTAATTTCAGCTTTTGATAGGTCATTGCAACAGTGAAGAATATGCACATAGTTCATCAGCTACAGTATCATTTTTATAAGTAATGGAAACACAACTAATTTAAAATAACATCTAACTCCACAAAAAATGTATATTTTAATTGATTGGTTAAGAAAAATATTAAAATATCTTCCCCAAATTAGAATTTAAAAATTATGGCTTTTAGTTGCTTCTTTGTTTTTCAGGAAGAACATTATAACAATTACTCAACTTGAAATAACTCTCTACATGATACGAGAGAAAAAAGATCTCATAAGTTGAGAGATTCATGTACTGTGTTGCCAGTGTTGCCAACTCTTATCTTGTCTTTCAAACTGTATATCAGCTGCAAGTAATTGAAGCCCATCAACTGAGAGGTTTTAATGTATCTTTCAAAATTTAATCCAGATTTCAAGAATCCATTGTTTACATCCTTCCTTCAATAGAAGAGCTAGATAATATACATTACTGTCTTACATCCATCATCATGGTACCTATAATCATGGATAAAATTTGTCATTCAACCTGAAGACATCCTTGCTAATTCTAAATGCTTAACAATGCCAAATAACAGGAAAATGAACTTCTATCCATTCCACATAAAATTGACTCTGATAAAGACTAATTAAAGAATTATCAGAGTAGTATTAACCACTTTCCTTTGCGTAATTATATATATTTTTTAAATTGTGACTGACACATCTTTGTGATCAGAATAAAATGTTATTTATACATAATAGTACAGGAATATACATTACCCCACCAAAAGATTGGTATAGGAATAAATAATAAAGATTGATATAGAAAGAGTTAAGCTAGTCATTTCATGAAGGTTCAAAATTTCCAAAAAAAATTCTAAATACTTTTTAAGAGTATTTATGTGACTTTAACATATTTAGAATCACCAGACACATCCAAGTATTATTTGAAGAAAAAAAACAAGTATCTGATTTCTCTTTAAACCTGGCTTAGGTTAATTCAGTACTTGAATCTTTGTCAGCGGTATTGATGAAGAATAGATGTCCAAAAGCCATTGGATTGATTCTCCATTTTAGAATTAGCATTTATACTTTTTTTTCATCATTTCTTAGGCTTTCCAAATTGAATTATTAAGGAAGTATTATTAAAAACACACCTTTGGAGAAATTCTTTACCTGTATGAACTTTTTTCTTTTGCTTTCCATCCTCAAAGTACTGAGGCAGATTAAATAGCCAAGAATAAACTTTTCTGAACCTTAAGAATGTTTTCTCTGGATTTGATTCAAAGTTAGGATTGATTCTTATTTCATAAAAATGAGTTAATTCCTCTCAATATACCATGTCTGGCAATGTAATACACATCCTAATGGAGACACATATCTTAAAAATATTGAAGTTCAAATTAGTAATTGCTTTACGTAAATAGTTGCTGTGGGGAAGAGGAGGGAATATTACCTGTCAGCTTCCAGAAGCAGCTGAGATACAGTTTGAAGAATGTGTGGTTGATCTGCAATGATTTATTAATACTCTATATTGCCTAGTTGTGGCTGTATTAGCTTGCCAGAATGCTTACTATATGCATATGTTGATTTTCTTTTATAAGGGAGTAGTTAGAAAACTGCCAAGAAGGGAAAATAAAGATCCTTAATAAGCATCCTGCTGGTAAACATTTCAAAGGCACTATGAAACAATATCTGAATTATTAAGCTATTCCAGGGAGCAGCCAGGTCATTTCTTTTGCTAACACTAAGAGCAGCAAGATCAGAGGAACAGTAACATAGTAAAGCAGTCATTTTAGAAAAATGATGCTTTAGTACACAAGATTAAACTTTGAGCTTCTGACAGTGATAAAAAGAGGCAAAATCTATACACAAAAATTTTCTACTAAGCATTTTAACTCCAGTGAGGATGCAACTGTCCATAATTAGCTTTTCATGGTTAAACTAACAATGTGAAAGGTGCAGATTCCTGATCTTATTTGGTAAAGACTCTCAAGAAAAAATAGCAATTCTAAGTTCCTCTTTACAAATCAAAATCTTTAAATGAAGGTCAAACCATCAGTACATGTAGACAGTGGTTTGCACAAAGCATGTTTTTTCCCTAACTAAAGTGATTACTAAGATTGATGACCAGTAAAACCAAATTGCACTGCAATATGAAAGGACACATATTTTTAATGGGTTTGCATTGTTGGGTTTTTTTTCCCCTTCCTGCTGTTTTTTTATACTCTCCAAAGCTTATAATGGAAAACTGTTTTTTAAATGTTTTTCTATATTTAATCTTCTCCCTTCATGAAGCAGATTGCCAAACAAAATTACTGCCCTTAAACTTTGAATACAATTGGAATGCATTTTATTGAGTTAGCTTTCATAAATTTTCTCTCAAAAGACAGAAGTTTTAAAAAGTTTGTGCCACAGTTAAACTACAGGGATAGGAGCCTCTCAAAATCATGTAATTAGCAGCCACAGGATCTTTGTAAACAGGTAATGTCAAAGGAATCAGAGGCAAGCTAGCATGAAATAGTAAAAACAAGTGGCTTCAGCAGCAAGTAATCAGCATCACAATAGGGAATATTCAGGAAACAAAGAGAATTAATTTTTAAAGCTTTAGTCCTTCAGACTAAAAAAAACCAATCCACACACTTCTGCATATCCTTCAACTTACATGTGTGAGTAGGAGCAAGTTGAGTAGAAAGTGCAGAAAGCTAAAGAAAACTTGCAAACAATTCCAGTTGCTGCACTGATGTTCCAGTGGCAACAAAATCAAACAAGCATGCAAATTCTAGCGATAAAGCCAAGCACAGTTAGCATAGACATAATTCAAATCACAAAGAGACTCTACCAAGTGCATGGGGACAGAAAACCAGGATCAGAACATAGTACAGTCAAAACAAAGGAAATTAAAAGGCCTAATACTCTACTGTGACTTTCTGAAGTGCTGCATGGCAGTCTCAGGAGGTAGGCACAGCCCTTTATAAAAGAAGAACAGAAAGACAAAAAAGTTCTGAACCCAAAGTATTGCTCAGTAAGGAAGCTATACTGGCCAGAGAACACAAATCAAAGCTCTGTGAAGGCAGCCAACACAAAAGTAGCGGATAGGTCATGAGGTGTCAAAATATGTACATTAAATAAGCACTTTATAAGCTTGAGAGAAAACTTGGTACAGAAAATATATATCAAAAATCCTTTAAGATTGCAGATGAGACTGAAGTATTTTGATCTCTGTCAAAATTAGGGATGCTGATTCCACAAACAAACAAATAGTAGGAAACTCACCCTGATGGTACCTTCATGAGAGTAAAGTCTCAGCCCTGAGAATGAGGACTTTGCAAAAGGAGAACTATCTGAAAGCATATGAGTAAGGTAATTTAAAACTCAAAGGGATATATGTGATTGAGCAAAGCATACCTAAAAGGTTTAGCTGAGTCTGTCATGCAGTATTTCAGCAGCTTTCTATACTGCATATTGCACTGACCTGCATTAGCTTTGCTTTTCACTTTTGTCCTGAGTGAGTTCTCCCAAGGAAACAAGACACACATACAGAACAAGTTGTTTCTGTAGGAAAAGATGAGCAAGGTCACCCCATACTGTGTAGAAAGAGGCATTAATGCATTAATGGCATCTCAGTATCTTCCAAGAACAAATCCATTTATGTATGCCATCACAGTAAATTCTCAGCAATCAGAGCACTACAGCAAAATTTATCAATATGCAATGTATTTCACTTCAAGCAAAATTTTAGTACTGTTTTTGACAGTACCTTGAGGTATGCTTTGGTAAATGGTAGCTTACTAAAAGTAGCCTAAAACCATAAAAACTGGATAAGCACACTTGTTTAATTTTCTTTTCAAAAGACTAAAGTATGGAATGGAAAAACATATATCATATTTTACCTAAGCAACAATATCCTTTTGTGGTTGACAAAATATATGGAAGAGGTTTCTTAAAATCAAGTTGCCTGCAGTCAAATACACGTAGAAAATGAATTCTCTGCAACTTTCTCACAAAGGGGATAACTTCCATTAGGTCAGACTAATGTGATGCCCCTGTTGACTTACAGGTTATAATTTAAACATAGCTCCTGTTTCCTTAACTGATTTCAGGCTTTTGCACATAGTGAAGGCAAGTGTGAGGACATTGACTAGAACACACAGCCCGTTCTTCCAGGGATAACTCTTTTTAATAATACTGAATAGAATCCAAATATAATATGTGTTCAGGCTAGATTGAGTACCTGATCCCAATTTTACGGTGCATATTTTTATATATATATACTATCTATAAAAATATACATTATATTAACTTTAAACAAGACACAAATACTTTTGAAACCAATGGACTTATCAGTGTACCAAATCACTTTACTCTTTGGGACACAGAGTAGCCCTTTTTTCCCCAACAGTTGTTGTTCTCTGCTATTTCCTGAAGGCCAAAGGCAGCATATATAGAGGTACATAAACTGCTTCTGCCAGAGGACTTGCTTCATATTTGGCTTTAGCCTACCTCTGGTATGGGTTGCTCATGCCACAAATTTCTTGAAGTAGGCACAAGAAGTGTTGCACAGTTCAACTTCCTCATGTCCCATCCTCTTTTATCCTAATGCCCAGAGGAATCCTGCTGGTTTTCGATAGGTGTAGACAAGGATGCCTCAGGATATTCTGTTTCTGACAGGCAGGTCTGTGAAGATTTTTCATGAGCACTGATAAGCAAGAGAAGGATACTAGATCTTTGCTTCAGCTCAAGTCATACAAGAACAATTTACTCATCTATTCACTGACAATTACTGATTCATGCACTAATAATTACTCTCATGAGTTGGTCTGCAGCAATATGCTGTGTTCCCATCTTTCTCTTCCCTATTCCCTACTCCCAGAAGTTTACCTGTCTCACTGTCTATATGATATCTAGAATTCTTCTCCCCTAGCCCCAAGACACCTGTCTAGTTCTGAGGCACAGGAAATGCTGATGAGCAAGTATCTCTCCCAATGTCAGGCTGGAGAGTCAGTTCAGAAGACTTCATCCACACAGAATGCAGTTTCAAGGATCTTCCCTAGGACTAGGTAAAGAGGCTCTTCTGTTTAGGACTCTGGCTTCAGTAATTACTACAAATAATACATAAGGTGACACCACTGACAATTAAAATCAAAAAAACAAACAAATAACATCCCACCCCCTGAAAATCTCTTTGAAAGACTAATGTCAGAGATCTATTGACAAGGTACTGTTGTTGAGACCTGAAACAGGGAAAACAACTTGTTTTATCTCTAATGCTGAGAAAGGACACAAGTGGGAGCTGTGCTTTAGGGAGACACCACCGTGTTGGGGTTGGACTTCGGGGGGCTGCCACCAATGGCTCAGCACTCCCTGTGCACTTCCTTGGAGACAGCCAGCCTCTGGTGTGCACGTTCCTTTCAGGAAGCCACAATAGTCTCTGATTGCTGATGCACTTAGGTCTTTTACTTGATCGATTCTCTAACCCATAGACACTATCATGAAAAATATCCAAAATAGAAAAGCAAATAACCTTTATTTTTTGCATATTAATGTGAAAAAGAGAATTTTTATCTTCCTTAATTGTAAATCTGAAACAGTAGTTTTTACCCAGACATTTTATAAGTCATGGACACTGGACACAGCATATTTAAATACCTTCAGGGGTTTCTTTGCTAATAAGAAGAATTGCCAATACAATCATGATAGTCTTCGCAATTTAAATTAATTTAAATGTGGGAAAGAAAGGCAGGCAAAGAACATGAATGGAAACAATTACAACAGCAGGCAAACAGCAGACACTGCATATGAGGACCTGTCAGGTTGTTTCCTCTCCCTTTCTGCACTTTTCTTCCTCCAAGCACTACTGAATTATTATTTAGCTTCTCTTATTTTGTCAACAAGCTCTCTTAGCTCATCAGTGCTTTTGATTCCCTCTTCAGCAAAATAATAAAAGATTGTTACTTAATAAGTTTTCAAGGACTAATAACTTCAGCACAGGTTTTCTTGTTTAAGCAACATAAACTGCTTAATCTGGTAGGGCAGAAACTAGGTCCCCAGCTAAATTTCAAAATCTGACTAATAGAGAGATAAAGGAATTCATCTCTTTGAAACAAAAGGTTTATTTGACCACGAGGGAATAGGGGGAAAAAGTTAAGAATCTAAGCTAAAGGTACATGAAAGGAAGAGAGAAGATGGAATAAAAGAGGAGGGAGGTGAGAGAAACAAACCCTTGCAAAAGTCCCAGGTTCTTTCTGAATCAAACACAGTATAAAGCACTGCATGCATTTAGGCCCCATCAATTTGAATAACCCAGCTGTGATCAAAGCAATTGTTCATCAGAATTAAATCAAAACCACACAGAAGTGTTTGGAGCATAAGAACTGTTACTGCAACAAGATGACAGAAATTACAGAGTCAAGAAAAGCAGGGCTTCAGCAGCAGTTTGAATTTCTTAAAGGAAAAATGTATACTGCAATAACTAGCGGAGAATCAATATTTTCCCAATTGACTCTTCCCTTTGAAATTTGAGTCTGTTTTGCCACAAGTATTTCCTTGTAACACAATAAATGAGTCAAGACTTCAACTGTAATATTAATATCAGGGGGTCAAATATTAGTTCACACAATTAATAATAAACTTGCAGCCAAAATCATCAAGACAAACATTGAGGACTGACAAATTCCATGAGGAAAAATTTGATATCCTTTTCTCCTTTAGAGAAAAACTGCACTGGCAAGGTCACTAAAAGGGTCTCCGATTAGCTTAAGAATAAGTCAACAATAACTTTTAAATTTGAAATTAAATTTAAAAAGAAAACACTGAATAATCTAGAGAAAAGCAATTTTTTTAGCAATTTGGAATAACTTAATAAATTGTGAAGAAATATTTGGACTAAGTATGCCCCTAACATCAGCACAAGCACATTCTTTGAGTAATACAGGATTAACATTGTCAATGACTAAAACATCATCACTCTGGCAATAGACTATAAATGGTTTCTCTCCAGCAGGATTCTTTAAGTGATAAACCATCTCTTGTCAGAATACATACATTACTTGGTCTTTATTTTAAAAACATTGATCCAAAAACAATATTGAAATCTTAAGTGCAGAAAGAACACTGGACTATTAAATTACTGGTTGCAGAGGAGCTGTTGCAATCTTTTGCCATGAGATAATTAGTTTTACTTCCATCTTGCTCAAATTCACTTTAAAATTAAGGTGTTCAGTTCTGAATTTCTGCCAAACACTGCGACAAAACATAGGCTGCAGCTGAAGTATCAGGAAACAGAAAGAGGTAGCTGGGAGCCATCAGCAAAGCAAAAGAACATTATATTGTGATTGTGAAAAATTGAAGTAGGAGACAGCATATAAAGAGAAGAAAATATAATCGTTGTTCTGCAGAGCCCTGGGATGGAGCCATTCCATAACAAGCCAAATGCAAAGGAAGAGGAGGGAAGAATTTGGTCAACAATTTAATGATGATCTCAAAGACTTTAACATAGCCTTAAAAAGGTACAAACAGTTGCCAAAGTGGCAGCAAAATATGGTTCAGCAGCACAGAATAGTAATTATGGAACTGAATAGAAAGTCTGATTTAAAGTAGAGATGCATATGCCATGACAAATAAGTAAATACAATGAGAAAGAAGAGAAGACCTGCAGGAAAATATAAACAATGTCTCAGCAATTACCCAAAAATGAGAAGAACAGTGGTTTCCTTCTTTTATTGGCATGGAAATGATCTCTTCAATTAACAGATACAGAATGGAACACAAAACAAGGAAGACAGACAGCATATAACAATTCAGAAACTGGCCTAAGGTGGCAGTAGGTAAGGCTTGTTATTGCTCAGTACCCATTGGTATAGCAGCTATGTTGACACAAAAAAATTCCTAATGGTCCCAAGAAAATAGCCTGAAGTCAACAGTGTGAATAGACAGGGTCGGAAAAGAAGACTAAATAGACAGGTAAAATGAAGAGCTGGAAAGGGACTTTTTACAAGGACATGTACTGCTAGGACAAAGAGAAATTAAACTGAAAGAGGTTTTAAACTGATTATATAATAGGAATAGTTAGATAATAGGAAAAAATTCTTTGCTGTGAGTGTGGTAAGGCACTGACACATGTTTCCCAGAGAAGCTGTGAATGCCCCATCCCTGGAAGATTTGAAGGCCAGGTTGGACAGCTTGATCTAGCGGAATGTGTCCTTGCCAATAATAGCGGAGTTGGAACAAGGTGATTTTATGGTCCCTTCCAACCCAAAACACTAAATGATTCTGTGAACCTGTAACATTGAAAATTGAGCACCCTTTCACTCTTGCAGGCACTATGTGTCAATGGAGAATACAGCACTTGAACAAAAGCAGTAGGAGGAATTTGTATTCCTGTTGACTGTAGAGTTTTCACTTGAGCATAATGCAGGATGGATGGTTGGACAAGCATCCTTCCAAATACTGCATTTTGCTATATTTTGCAAATAAATTTTAAAACTCTTGCAAAGCACTTGATAGTAAAATACTAGCAAATACCTGCTACCAAGACAAGAAATCTTCTCATCAGCAAGCAGCTGAAGGATAAGTGTCTCCTCTTGACTAGGAGATGGAGAGCTATGAAGTCCTTGAAAGATATTATATTCAGATGCAACAAAGGACTTGTAGGAAGGCCAGTTAAATATCACACACATCTGGGCTGAGAACAGAACCCAGAGCTAGGGAATGACACACTGACTCAGCCATGCAGCCCACACTGAGCAGGATGCACTTATCAAAACAGTACTTGGTGGCTCCACATTTCACATAATATATCTGCCCTAAGGGTGGAGTGCTCCTCTGGGGAAGGGAACCCTAAATTCAGTGTCTTCCTTATCTGGCTATCCTGCTCTCTTTCAAAATTATTTGTTGCATGTACATGGTTCTCCAGTCTGTGAGGAGAGTCCCACCAAAGGGAAGCCAAAGCAAAACAAGTGTGCACAGTATCACTGTAGGGGATGGTAGGAGGGAGAGAGAGTCTCTGTTCCCTAAGGAATGAACTAGAAGATGCAGGCTTTTTCCTTTAACTTAGCAGGCTTCTTTCTGGGTTCTAGTTTGGGCTTTTTGGGGTTGGAGTCCTCTGTGGTGGTGGTTTAGTTTGTTTGGTTTTTTTCCCAATAACAATTTTTTTTCCCAATAACAATTAAAAAAATACTGTCATAAACATCCAATGATGAAAATGCAATAAGAAAAAGTTTTGCCAGGATGTAGGACATGGATTTAGTGTTATCTTTAAAGCCAGAGAAAATTAATTTTCAGGTTACTAGGATGGCACACTAACCATAAAGTCACTGCTACCCATGCACTGAGAGTGCATGGCACAAAGGCTTTGCAAATACTTCTCAAACCAGCCCATTGAGCCTGGTTCTGCAGTCTGTTCAACCTGACTCTGGATCCTAATCACTCTTAGTCCTGAGGTAGGCGCTGATCTGCTCAGCACAGTGCATGCCGTGCTACACCTGCTCAGATGAGCAGTCAGTGCCTAAAGGATTACAGGTACAAAGAATGAACCATTAGGAAAGAACACATGGAAAACTTAGTAGGGACTATATCCTAGAACAAGAACAAACAAATTGAAAATGCTTAATAACACTCCTTGACTTAGTGAAGCATGAAACAAGTCATCAGCCATTCTTTGTTCTCCTAAAAATCACCACAAAAACTTTAATATTAACCCTTCCCAAAAGCTAGGCAAATACAGAAAATTTTGAGTATGACATGAAATTAAATAAAACAATCAAGCAAATTAGTGTCTTCTGTTTAAAAAAACCCTATAAATAAATATAAATTATATAAATATGTATAAACAAAGCTGATTGCTGCACAAAGGACTTATATCAAAGAGTGAGGCTTTTATAAGTCATACATTGCAGGGCTCACAAACTAAGACAGAATTTAGAGGGAATGTGTTCTCCAGTTCAGGTGAAGAAACATAATGGAAGTGATTTTCCCTAGGTCAAAAAATGTCTGCACTTTAACATCCAGAGCAACAAGCATCAGAACTCATATGGCGTCAGTTGTCTCTTGAAATAAATTACTTCCATGTTCCTACGGATACAGTTAC
Source organism: Emberiza elegans (assembly GCA_024865655.1). Lineage (NCBI taxonomy): Eukaryota > Metazoa > Chordata > Aves > Passeriformes > Fringillidae > Emberiza > Emberiza elegans. The sequence goes on along the minus strand of JALJVW010000085.1, from coordinate 19,142,330 downwards.
TATTAACAAATGGAAGTGTAGGATTTTATAAGCTGCCAAAAGTATATACATATATCTTGTCATCTTGAAGGTCATCTAACCAAACTTTATTTTGTTCTTTTCAGCACATAAAAGTGAGAACAGATTCCAGAATCAGATCTTTTTCTATGGAATAAAATAAAACATTGAAGTTTTAGCCTAGTCAATGTTTATTTTAAAATGCAAATGTTCAAATCTCATTAGTACTACTAATAATAATAATAAATCAATATTGTTAAATTTTTATTATTGTTATCATTTTCAGAAAAGGCATTGGAAAATCTTTTCTCAGAATATTTATATAATTCTGTCCTAAATAATTGCTTGGAGAAACAGGACTAAGACATGCATATGCTGATATCATATGAAGCATGAGTAATGCACATTCTGCAAGTAGAGTTCTCCATCTGATTCAAAACCGTAACCTTAAAAAAAGGATGCTTCAGAGTTAGAGAAGGATTTTTTCAAATGTGAAAATTTCAGTTTATTATATGTAGGGGCATAAATAAAAATGAAATAAAATTTTAATTGTATTTAAAAATGTCTTTTGTATAAAAATGCTAACCATCAACTTTGCAGCTGATCTTTGGGTAGAATTTATTTTTCCTGGGTTCAAATAGCTACAGTATGGACATTTACCTCTGAGCTTCTCTCTGTCCTTCCCACATAATTGATGTAGAGCAAGAGGCACATCCAGGCAGTCATTCAATTGATCTGTTTCCACTGTGTAGGGTAGGATAATACACATCACACCCTGGGGATGTCTATTTCTTTGCAATGACTATAAAGGGAGCTTCAGGTGACTAATTCCCAAAGGTACTATAGGTATCTAGATTTGTTCATATCAAACCCACCCTAAACATGTTTTTGAAGAGAAATGTGATGTATCTTAAGGCAAAGAGAATTACATAGGATAAAAAGAGCATATTGAAAAAGTAGGTCAGAAAAATAATTTAAATTTCCAGGATCAGTTGCTAAGAAATTACCATATTTAAATCTCCTGTAAGTTCTGAACTAAATCTCATTATATTACCAAAAACCAACTTTAAAACAGAGTTTATTAGCTTACACAGCCTGGTAAAATGTATGGAGAAAATGTGGAATGGAATGATACAACCCATGAGGAGCAGCTGGAATAGCATTGCGCAACCAGGTATGAGAAATAAAGATCATATACCAGCGAGGGAAGGGACACTTGCCTCTTGATTTCTATTTGAAAACTGAAGAGAAAGGTTTTTACATTGTTAAAACTATCAAATTCACTCTCTGAATTTCCCTCACTCTGCTAGGCCAGCATAACCAAACCCCAAAGCATTCAATAATGTCAGAATTTCACTGAAGTACTCCAGGACGATGTAAATAAATGTTTGCCTTGGTTTAAATGGTGCACACATGCCTGGTAAAAGGCAGGCAGTGCCTGAACTCCTTCTGGCCAGGACCTATCCCTCTGCTGGAGTGGGACCCTCCATCAGCTGGGAAGGCAGGAGGAGCCTTGAGGACAGCCAAGCTGTCAGGGAAATCAGCCAGAGGAGATGTGCAATCCCTGCTTTTGGAGGTTTTCAAGACGTGATGGGACTAAATTAATTTCCCCAGTCATTTCCAACCTACATGATTCTTTGTTCATGTGAGCCTTTCAAATATGCACATATATTAAAAATCAATTATCATTAATTATTGATTGCTATTAAATATTCATTCATATTAATTAGCATAAAAATCTGATTTTCAAGGAACAATGCATAGTACAAGTCCTCTAAAATGAAATAGGGGCAAATATGTGGCACCTATGGATAATTGAATATTAGAACTCTGACATCTTCATTTTTCCTTCTACCTAGCACTGAAGGTGTTATTGCCTAAAAAAAACTAGAAGAAAATGTATAAACATGCTTTTATTGCATGTCCACACACAAAGTCAAAATATAAGACTTGTTTCAACTACTTACAAGTTGTGAGTAATCAATTTCTGTTCTTTTTGCAGATAGCGAGATTGTCCTCATGAAACCATTTCATTTACAGCTACTTCTATCAGAACTACCAAAATTTTGTAAAAATTTTCCTGATTCGTTTATTTCTTCTCTTTTCTAATTACTTCTTTTGGGTTAGATTTATTTTCATTTTTTTTGAGGGGACGGTTCAGAAATATGCAAAGAAAAATCTATTTTTGGTTGATATTCTTGTATATAAATTCTACTTACCTTAAAAGTAAAATCTTGAGCTCAGACTAGTTAGTCATGTGAAGTCTTTAAAAAAAAGATATAAACCATAAATCTTAAACTTAATTAATTAATTAATTAGTAATTACACTAAAAATCTGCAGTAACTTCATTCTGGTAGAGCAACATTTTTCATAACGGTTATAGATTTTATACATAGACAATCTGTAACACTTGTCTATATTTAATTTAGCAGTCTATGCTTAATAAAACAAAAAATGCTTTTCTCAGTTTGAAAACTTGATGCTGTAGTGTAAATAATTATATAGACTGACAACAGTGAAATCAAAGTACCTCTTTAAATACACTTGATGAATTAAGGGTTTTAAGAGAGCAATAGTAACAGTATTGAGTTTTGGGGTTTTTTAAATGTACACAATTTCATGGGCCATTGCTATGTACTCACAAATAGGAAGTCATAAACTGTAACCTCAAAGAAAGGAATTTGCATTTTATCATTGCAAGAATTTGCATTTTATCATTGAAGTTGGGAATATTCTCTGTGGGATCTGATTTTGCCTTAATTCTAGCCTCTATCACTGTAGTTGAACTTCAGTGGTATTGCACTTGATATTTTTCAGTGTGATAACAAATTCAGCCCCTAAACAGTTGCATTCATTATGTAATGGTGGCCCATTAATTAAATCTGAGAGACAGAATCCACTGATCTTTTATTTCAAAGCTAAAAGTCTTTCTGAGGCAACCAGTTTAACCTATAAAGATAATTTTGATGTTGTGGGTATAATTCATCCCACATTCATTTTCATCTGAAAAGTAATCCAGGTATCTATACATGGGTATCTGTACCTATTTGGGATTTTCCAAGATGTCTAAGCCACCTACATGGAATTAGAAGGAATGGCACAGAGCCTATTTAGAAACGTGTTTTTCTTTACAAGAAAGATGGGGATGGGGACTTCTTTAACTTAAGAGGACATTCAACACCTAAGATAGGCAACAGAAGTCTATCTTGGAACATATTTATTAGTACAAATATTAGCATTAGCTAAGTATTATTTAAGTCTGAACTGTTTTATTAATGTCTTTTTATAGGCAACAGGAAGAAGTAAACAAGTCAGAATATATTGCTTATTAATTATTTTGCATCTCTATATCTAGGTCAAATGACATACCAGAAGCAGTCATTTCTTTACACTGAATATAAAGGAAACCCAGTAACTGCCTGTCCCTCTGTGCTTTCAATCACTTTTATATCTACTGAGCATATAAGTGGGCATTATGATATCATATGATTCAAGTAACTTCCTTTCTACTATCTAATCTAAATGGCCTTTCCATTAGTAACTACAGCACTGCATGATGAACACAGAGGAAAAGAGCAGAGAGAGAGCTAAGAGATGTCTGGTTTAGACTGATAGCACACTTGAAGAGAGGGAAGATTCATAACAAGGATGAAGGATGCATTTATTCTGCTTTGCAATGTGTTATGTTATACAGAAGCATAATCACAATGATATTACCAAAAAAAAAAATACATCAACAGTTGCACAGTATCTCCAGGTGTAAAGTAAATGTGAGAGTGTGATACATGAGGCAACTGATAGTCTCAAGTGTACCTCTCAAAAGGGGTTATTTCAGATATTCTGCTCAGAGGTGAGCAGTTAGTGATCGCATGCTGGTTTGTAAATGGTTTACATTGAAAGATTTGTGTGGATAACCATTTTAAGACAAGACATTTTTTCCACCAAAGACTCTCATTCAAACCTTTGTTTAAATAAATTGTGTTTGATAGGTCATGCCAACCTTCTGTGGCTACTGATTACAATACATATGCTAAAAAATTGCCACAACTAGCAATCCAACAAGGGAAGTCAAGCTCTGCTGATAAGTCAGGGATGGAGTTCAGTGAGATAAAATGAACAGTACAGGCTCAGCTCAGGACACTGATTTCATTCTGCCATCAGATGTACAATTATTGATCTCAGCAGTTTAAAAGAAAAGTATGCATTTGAGGTAGCTGGCAGCAGCCTCCCAGTTAAATTGCTTGTCAGCTGGCAGACTATTCTGTGAGCTTTGTTACAGAGCAGTTCAGTAAATGGACACTGTTTTTGTATTTCTCACTGTACCTAAGAGAGTGGGTAATCTGAACAACTATTTAAATATTTTCAGTCATAGCCCTGAAGGGGGTAAATGCAGCCCATTTCCCTAAACAAGTATAAATGCAGCCTCTGTGCATGGAACCTGCTGCTTGCCAGCTGCTCAGGAAGAATTCACCCCACCAATGCAGTCTGCTGTTCAGTTCAAAAGATGTGTAAGAGAACAAATAGAGAAAATCAGTGAGTCCATCACAGATTTGGGGCTACAGTGCTTGGGAAGAAAGTCTTTGGGAATAACATATTGTTGACATGTGATAAACTTTGGCTTAGGTGGTTCATAAATAGATTTACACCGTTAAGGGTGCAGTCTTCCTCCTTTCTTTTTCTCATGTCTCAAAGAAATTCAGGCTAAGAAAGGGGAGCAGACAGGGACAGAAAAGCTTTTCCTAAAAATGTAGAAAAGTAAAATATTGCCAGAAAGGGATAATGAAAGAGGTAGATCTAAAACTTAAAGCTACATCTGTGCAGGTTTGTACCTGATCTTTACAAAAACACTCCTGTATCATATGTTGTTAATATAGTATTTGTAAAGGAATTAAAACATGGGCTTGTATGAAATTGATCTCATTCCCTAAAAGAAATCCCAGCTGAGGCCTGAAGAATGAGAGCACAAACAGCTAATATCTAAGGGATAGCTGAGAGAAGAGAAATACCAGGGCTATGTAGAAAAGGTTGCTGTCCAGAGAGAGATGGAGAGGGTGAGAAGAGTCAGAAGAAAAGTAGCAATTAGGAGTAACCTCAGAGAAGGAAAAGCCCAAAAGACAGTAGGCCTTAGAGTGGCAGCCCAGCCAAGTGGAGGGATAACACTTGTACAAACTCTCTAATGGAGTATATATCTGGTGTCAATAAGAGATTTTCTTGCAGGAAGAGCTTAATGAATAGAGAAGGAATACATTGGTGGAGACAAATACAGGTGGTGTCAAGCAAATCAATCTCCAGGGCATACCACTACCACCCTTCCAGGAGCTCCCCTTGAAGCTGTAGGTATATTTATTAACACAGTCTCCAGCACAGTGACCATGTTTTATTTTGTGCATATATGACATCTCACACAAAGGCCTTCATTTCTTGAGAGCCCCTTGATATTAACATGATACAAGTGCTTCCTACAGGTATCAAATGCAGTAAACAACAGAATGGAAGGAGAGAAGGAAGAACTAGATGACCATGCATGCTCTCCACCCAAGCACACCCTAACTTAAAAGGACTAAATGTGAGCTGTTTTACTGTGTCCCCTTCCAGCTCCTTCCTGATCCAGAAAAACAACACCTAGGTAACAATGAATGTTATTGCAATAGCAGAAGGGTTTTCCTACCTGTTCCACCTGTTAGGTAGAATTAGCACAGTGATGTATGTACTGCATGTTTGCAAATGCTCATAAGGTGACTATAAATATAAGTAACTAGCATGATCGTGTCATAAATCACTGTACTTTGCAGAAAAGGAAGCTGAACTTGGATAAATTAGGAGCCAATTTGCATGTATGCTTATCACTGTAAGTACATTGTGACATGTCTTTCAATTGCTCCTCTGCAGAAGACTGAAATCCTTACAAGCAAGGTCTAAAGTTTGGGTTATTCTGAATATATAATGCCTAAATGTGTCCTGCAGCCAGTGCTGTTAAGTGGCTGACAAGATGACTGACCCCACCAGGAAATAATAGCTCAGCGTGTTGCAAGAAGCCCACTTGAACTCTTCTGGCAAGAACAAGTGAGTCATTCATTATCCCACAGCTGAATCTATTGAAGACTTATTAACACTAATTCACAAGAAAGGGGCCTGTTTCATTCCCCATAGGGATGGAAAAGCTGGACTAGACTGTTATTAAAAGACACCTGATATTAAGGTAGTGCCTCACAAAGTAATACAATTTTAAAGTGATATTAGTAAGATTGTCTGAAATATATTTGACCTCTCAATAAATAATACTATTGTATTACTATGTAATTACTGTTCATTGCCAAAACAAACTTGCCTTAACTGTAATATTTAGAATAACCTATAGAGCTCCAAAAATTATCTGAACTTACTCCAGTTATTCATGACCAAAAGCTAAGTCTGCCTGTTAAAATTTCTTTCGTGTTTATTTTAGGAATTCAGACTGATTACCATATAAAAATCTATCATGAACTAATCCAGAAGGAATTAAAGAACATTGCAGTTTTTCAAGGTCTAATCAAAACATTAAAAACTACTAACACTTCCAAATTAAACATGGTTGTCATAGGAAACCAGAAAGTAGAACAGAAATTCATTCTACTGATGAAAATTTTTCTGTCTATGGAAGTCAACAATAAACAAAAGCTCTAGACTGAAACTGGAAACAGAAGCTGGAAATACATTATGTATTTCTGAAGAACTTTGAAAACCCAACAAAACACTTAAGAGTTAGGTTTCCTTCTGTATTTGCATTTAAAAAGCACTTTCCATTCTAGTTGCACTGGTTTCCTCTGTTTAAATCCCCATGAAGGCAATATTTTAGGGATAAAGACACCTTGAAACATTTTCTTAATCAATAAAGATGAAATGACAAGAATGATAGAGCAATTTGGATATCTATAATGGGCTACATTTTCAATTTTTTAAAAATGTCTTTAGACCATTAGTTTAAAATACATTTTAAAATATTTGGTAATAAAACCATCTTAATTTTACTTTTTAAATTATTCATTGTCGAATCAAACTTTAACCTTCTCTGCCATGATTGTTTAATACAGTGTGATGCCTGCTGGCATGTTTTGAAAAAAGCTGAAATGTCTAAAATAGAGAGAAATGAAAGGTGCACAATGTGGACAATGCACAATCATGAAATTGCAAACTTCTAAAAAAATCGTCAATGCACCTTGCATCTTAATTAACAGTTTCCCAAATTAGTTTTCTGGACATCATCTTTGGATTGCATTCAGTCTTAGGAGCAGCCTGGTACACCACTCAAGACTGACAAGGAAGCACTTATTTGCTCATATTCATTAACAAAGTATTCTCAGTGTGTCTTTAAATGTAGTTTAGGCTCAGAGTACCTATCTATATGATGTGCAGGTTGGTTTTTTCTTCCTCAGAATGTGAAGAAAAAATGGTCCCCAGAAGAGGATGGGATTCAGACAGTTCAACCCTTTTAGTTTCTCATCCTTCTTGTCCTCCTTCAGAGCTAGGAGCACTAATGTTCCAGGCACACCACTCCCTGGAATCCTGCTCTGCCATGCCCAGCCCTGCCCTGCCCAGCTCAGGGAGCCTGGCACGCAGCTCTGGCGCCCGCTTCAGGGAGCAGGCTAAAAGGCTCTTCAGAGCTCACTGAGTTCTTTTTGTTTTCAAATGAGATCGTCTGCCTGATGAAAGAGAAAATAATCCTCATAGAATGAAAAAAAATTTTCAATTTGAGTCACTGGCGGTTTTTATGTGCAGATACAAAAGACTTCATAAGGATCTTTATCACAGCAAAATGTGACAAACACTGCAGTTGGCACCAGGTTGACATAGTGCTGTATTATGGTATGTGGAGTCAATACCCTGTAACACTCAAAGCACAATTTATGTTGTAGAAGGCTTTCGTTCTTTAAAAGAGACTTTAAAAGAATGATCACTTTTTAAATGTGAATAAATGGTAAGAGAACAACAAAGCTTTTTCTGAGCTGTTAGGAGAGCCTCATAATAAAGCGATTACGTCTGGTTGTGCATTATAATATCTTCCTGTTAGTAAACCACTTTTAATACCTCATACTGAAGTTGCACACTCAGGACCTGCAAGCATTTCCAAAAGTGGCCATGAATTTTAAAACTGATTATAGCAACCTGGCAGAAACATTTTTAAAAGCTTGACCTGGAAAAGTGCTGAGCAGTTTTCTAAAGTTGGACAGCCACAAACCCAATTGTTTTTAGGGAAAGCTGTGGCTACTCACTGAATTTTAGGAATACTCAGCATTTTGCAGGATTTAACTTGAAGATCCTTATTGAAAGTCAATGAAAGTTAGTTTTCTAAAACTCAGTGTCTCTAAAATATTTCAGTACTTGAAATCAATGTAGTCAGCTCTCTAAATGCACTTGAAACTCAGAGTTTTCTCTTTGTAAAGTGCACTGCCATGATGCCTGACTCCAGCATAAATGTTCAGAATAACTGAAGGATATACTGATGGATTTGCATGTCTGCCATCTTCTGCAACATATTTATAACTGCCAAGGAAAAAATAAGGAGGGGAAAAGGCCCTTAGTAATAAGCCCAGACAATTAATTTTTTAATGTGTGCCATTTGTAGCAGAGATATCTCAATTTTGCAGTGTTAAAGGAAAATAGAATGGAGAAAAGGAAATAAAGTTAACACGAGAAGATAACAATGGAAACTTTGTTTATTAATCTAGGTGTGTTTGTGCTCCTCATAAAAGCAATGCATTCCAGTTATTTCACATGTAAACAGTATGCTACTTCTAAAATTTCAGCATTACTTTGAAAAAATGCATCACTATAGCATTTCTTCATAGGTAATACCAGAACTGGGTATTCAGCAGACTCAGAGCATTGCCCCAGAGGGAATAAGCATATGAAACATGCATGCCATTTGGCAGAAGACAAAACTAACCAAAAATATTCTTCTGCTTTTGAAGAGCTGGACAAGGCCTTCACTGATGGTCTCAGATCTAAGGCCTCATCTTCCATGACCTCCCTCTTCAGCACTTTGCAAAGTCATCAGTGGAGAAGAGGCCACATCAGCACAGTAGCCAAGATATGGAGAAGTTCAAAGTCTCTCCAAAATAGTCTCTATGTGTCTGTTTGGCAGGTGGACCAAGTTTTGTTCAGAAGTTTCCTCCTCCACCTGCCTCCTCCACACTCCCAGCAGTGTAGGCTCTTCCCCACATCTCTCAAATAAAGGAAAAGGAAAAATCACCATCCAAGTCTTGGTAACTCCAGCAGAACTACCTGTGCAAGGTCATTTTTACTGAGAATATGTTACCACATTTTTTGTTAGGATGTTATAATAATCCATGTCATTCCTGTGCCAAGCCTTAGAGGAACAATTTGGGTATTAGTCTGACTGTCTCTAATTAACTGATGTGCCCCACACTGCAGCACCAGGAGCACTGGCCCTGCCCGGGCAGAGCCCTCCTCAGCCACGTCCTTGTGCAGACCCTGGGCAAGAACAGGGAGCACAAAGAAAAGACAGCTGATGTTATGAGTTTGCACTGTGTTTTCTCTATATAAAAACAGAGTTTTGCATTATAGATTTTGATTAATTTGGGATAGGCATTTTGTCATGCAATTAAAATGCAATTAGACTACTGTCCTACAATATTGACTTGATTTATAATCTGCTGCTTAAGTAAATTGTTTTAATATCTCTCTTGAGTATTTCTTCAGATACTACTTTTTATTAATACATGCATTTTAGGAGACATTTAATCTCATTTAAATAAAAGGAAAAGAGAAATTGAGTGCAATACATATAAAAGCAGATGTTAACCATTAATGCAGTAAACCTAATCAAGTTACAATTGGGATGACCTCAGCAGTCAAGGGTTTTCTACATGGTTGTGTGTGGTTTGTTTCTGTCCCCCAGATCCTAGCACCTGGGCAAAAATGAACATAGTCTATGCTCTCAGCAAATAAAACCCAGAGCACTCAAAACCAGCAGAAATGCTTGGACACCCCAAGCAAGGAATGCAGCTCTGGTTCCACCTGCCCTACCTCATCAGCTCGTGGAGCATGCTGCTGCCTGTGAAGGGTTGTGGCAGCTGTCACTGCTCTGCTCTTTCCTTCAGGGACATTGCATTTGATTTTGGATAATTCTTCCATCAGCTGCCACAAGAGCTTCTCTTCACACAATGCACAGCAATCTGGAAAAGTTGTGAAGTTACAATTTATTGCTAAGAGAGCTATTTGTATTTGTGAGCTTAGGCTTATTGAGTCAAATAATGGGTCAGTATTATCCTTAGTAATTCCAGCCTATGAACAGTGATATTTAAGTCTGTTGTACATGCTTGGGATTCACCACACAAACCTCACCTGCTAAAGCTACACCTCATCTTGCAGTCTCCGGTGGTTAGAAACCGGGCAGGAAAGAATTCAAACCTTGAGTCTAATTGTCTGAAATGTAACCTCAGCTGGGTCCACTTCCCTTTCACTTTTAAAAGCAGGACTAAATATTTTCTAATTTTGAAATACTATTGAGGATTTCCATTCCTTAGTATAAACAATTCATGGTGGAGCACAAAATTCTGTACTGTAGTAATATTTTTAGTATGTCATGTCCACTTCTATTTATCCTTTTCTTGTATGTATGGCTGAAAATATTTATATAATTCAAAGGCAATTTTAAAACTCCAACTGCATTCATTTCCAGTGTAACACAGTATCATGTAACTGTTAAATAAGTGTACATGCCCTTGTATATACAGTTAAGCAGAGCTAAATCTCAAAAGCTTACTGTTTCAGGAAAAAAAACCAGCATAATTCTTATTGCTTTTTTTTTTAATTATTTGAAGAAAACAGTTCTCTTGTTTGTGTGTATTTACCAACAGTGCACAAAAGTGTGCTTCAGTTGCTTTTCAATACTTTTATTTATTTTAAAATCAATCTTCTCACCATCACATCCACTGTAGATGACAAATTCTGTACATGTAATAGTGTAATTTTAGAGCAGCTTATCTATATTTTAGAAAAAACCCAGCCATGCTGTATTGGTTGCAACCACTTGTGTGTTGTCATGTACATAAAGTATTTTAAGGGTGATTTGAATCACATAGGACCAGCAGGCAGTTCGTTGAAATGCCTGTGAAAAGACAGTTAACACACATTGATTTTAACTTCTGCAGTAATAAACACAGTGAGAAACTGGCTTGTTAAAAGCCAAGATACTACAGAAAAAAAGAATAAAATAAAGTTTAAAAATTAGTTATAGATTTTTTTAGTCTAAAGTTCCTTGCTTCTGGCATCAACTGCATTTCACCATCCAAAGAAGTTTCAATCCTCCTTTACCTGTCCGCAAAAATCACATCTAATGGAGTCTACAGTCCTGGGTAACAAACGAAAGACTAAGAATTTCTAAACAAGCACAGCACTTACATGAAGCAGTAGAGAGTTTTGATACAGCAGTGACTGAGGCAGATGTAGCTGCAGAGAAACAGAAAGGTGAAAAAAGCAGAAATTCAGAAACAGGAGGGAAAATTCAAGGAAATAACAGGTTCATTCACCTGAGAGAACAAGTTGATGTTAGATTGGAAGGAAAATACCTTCAGAAATGCCCTTGATAGATGGATCCCCATGCTCTAAATAAAGCCATAATACATATTATGCTGGGAAATGTGTTGATGGGGCAGCTGAAATAGCAATATATTCCCAGGGCTGCTCTTGAGACATATATTTTCAGAATTGAACACAGAAGGATCAAAATATTATATGTACCCTTTTGTACTGGCAAGCGACATCCAGAATTAGATTTACCATAAAACTGTATGAAATAATTTCACAAGTTTTAAAAAGATTATCTGATTGATGACAAATTTTGCAAGGAGCTAAAAGCACAACACTCCAAAGCCAGATCCAATAGAATACATTTATCTCCAAAATAATATGAGGTGTGGGAACCAATAATCAGGCCATCAAATCAGGCCAACCAAGTTCAGAGCTGCCGATTCCTTACTGTCAAAGTTTGCAAATATTGGCCTTTGTCTGTAGTACCACCTAGTGTCAAAAACTCTTATCTCTGAGCTGAAAAGAACTGGATTGAGCTCCATCTATTCTCCTTTATTTCCTCCATCCAAAACAACCAAACCATACAGGAAAGGTACCCAGAGAGCATTTTTCATTATATTGAGCCCAAGGAAAAGTGTTTCATACTTTTGTTTGCTTTATGGAAACAGAATTTTGAGCCAAAATAGAGCTTGGGTTTTTGTGACAGCCGGCAAAAATTCCCCGAATATTATGCACGTTTTTAAGTATGGGTAATTTTTTCCACAGTGTGAAGTAGAAGAAATGCTGTAGGGCTTCTCTGCACTGGAAGTGAGAAAAAAGCTATGGTGAGCAAGGCTCTGGTGGTGCACTCTGGGTACTGCTTTGCTTTTGTGGGCAAGCCCCAGAGTGGAATCAGAGACTTCACTAAGAGAGGCACTGCCTGCGCACCAGAGAGCCAGCAGCTCCAGCAACAGCCTGAAAACTCATCTTCCCACTCTACACATGTTAATTTGCCCGTGTACACTTTTTTTTAAAACCAAAATATTCTCCCCAAGATCCCAGGTTCCCAGATTGCCTAGGGAGGTGGCCACGGATGGAGCCTGCCTTCTGTCTGTCCATCTGGCAGGAAAGCCTGCAGGGCAGAGGAGCAGGAGAGCTGGGAGCCCTGGAGCCAGCGCACCTGCCTGCCCGCGGGGCAGGAGAGCTGCCAAGGCAGGCACCTGGCAGCTCCTCAGGAGCAGGGGCTCCAGGCAGCTGCCAGGCTGGGGGAGTAGGGCAGCCCTGGGCTCCTGGAGCCCTAGACCTAAGGAGCAGGAAGCAGGAAGAGGGAGAGACTTGATGGCCACCTGCTCTGGGGGTTGCCATGGAGTTAGGGCAGCTCCTGAGCCTGGCAGCTGGGAAGCAGCCAGGATGGCAGGGTGACAGCTTGCACCTCACTCAGCCTAACCAGACCTGGTGGGATTTCTCCCCTCCAAACCTTTCTAGTGGAAAGTGGCATTGCCCCAGAATTTCTTACCCACTCTGTGACTTTCCAAAAACAGTGTGTAGAAGAAAAGTTCCTGAAGTGTCTGTAAGTGCAGAAAACTCACACACAACATGAATTCAAATTAAGTTTGAACAGATCCAGCAAATGTTAAAGGATACGCAGCAGGTACATTTGCTACACCAGAACAGAATGTGTTGACTGTGAATTCCCTGGAGATGCAGCCAGCCCTTGTACAAGGGCCTCGTGTTACTAATGAGTAGATGCCATGGCAGCTCAATGTATAGCTTGTAGGTTTAATGATAAATTTAATACAGGAGCAGGCCAGAGAAACAACATAAAGATTAAATACACAACAAAAATTTGCAGCAACATCAGTTAATTGCAAAGCTGAGGCAGGAGGTGTTAATTACAATTATAGATGAGCCATTTAGTAATTCACATTAGTGAGCATAGAGCAATTATCAACCTGCTGGTTTTCTTGCTACTTATAATATCCATGTTTTCCTACTTTTTATGAAACATAATAGCTGTATTGAACAATATAAAATAGCAGTAATGGATATAACGCCTATTTAGGTAACCTACAGCTGTGATGCTCAATATTATCACAAAGACATTCCATTTGGAGTAAGACACTATGCAGAAAGATCAGTGTTGCTAGAGTTAGATAGAAAATACATAATGAGCATTTCACAGATGGACAGATACACTTTGTTTGTTGCATTAAAATTTACAAATACAAATTAACCTTGACTGGACCTGAGGCAAAAGTACAGTTTAAATTACACACCAGTAAAAAATTAAGTCCAAGAGTATCAACATCAGTACATCTGCTCTGGGGAAAAAAAAGTCACCATCGATTGATTGAAGAAAAGTAGTCTCCAAGCCTGGTAAACATATGATTCCTACAAGATTCCAACTGCCTTGGTTTAACATGGCTTATCCAGGAGAGACCATGCCATAATTGTGTTATCATCTTTATGGTATAACATATTACCGTGTGGAGTACTAGAACAAAGGGGTTGAAGAAATGTGATCTTCTCAGGAAAGGTCACTTAGTGCTTACAAGTCACAGCCATGTTCTTCACCATGGATTTATTTCAGAGTCAAGGCTCTTGTCACACTGATAATGCACAGGCTCCCAGAGGAAGATGGAATGCTGATATAGCCCAAAGGTCCTGGAGATAGAAGAGTGGCAAAACTAACCTTTCTCAGTGTACTGAAACACAAGGCTCTGTTTTATGCTACTAAGACCTTGTGCTTTGTCCTGTGTACACACTGCAATGGAAATCCTTTCCCGTCAAAGGGGAGCTATGCATCTGTAACCAGGCGTCCTTGGAATGAACTCTTCACATTCAGACTTACAGGGTGCTCCATTGGTATATTCCTGACAGTGCCTTACCCTTGATCAATCAAGCCTTAAGAAATGTTATAAAACCACTGTTTGCTTCATACTGAAGCAGAATATGAGTCACATTTTGAAGATGTAACACTGTTGTTTCACATGCTTTTTATATATTTATGCCATTAGTCCTGTCACATTGGAATTCAATACAAGGACATCAAGCAACTACACAATTTGCTTGAAAAACAGTACCTTTTTTGGCAGATGTTTATCAATTAACAAATATAACTAGGACATTATACCTAATCTACACATTTTCTGCCTGTTTAACAGTAATTGAAGCTAAATTCATTGAGCACAAATGACATTCCTCCTTGGTTAATGTACAAAGAAAAACTTCGCCCCATTAGCAATATTATTATCTTCCTATTCATGTTTTGTAGTATTTGTAAGCTTCAATGGAAAGAATAATGGTTAGAACTAACTAAATATTTTTTACTAATTCCATTATTGTCAACTCATATTTTAAAATAAATTTGAGTTGCATCTGCACCATTTCTGTGTTTCGTTTTTACATTTAACAAAACCACCTGCCCAACAGAAGATTTGTGTATTACATAAGTCCACATGGCTGCTGTTTTGAGTGATTAGCCGAAATAGAAAGGAGCATACCCTTCATACCTTCTATGCAACAGTATATATACCTAGACTTATGACATATCTATGTGTTCTTCTTCCTCCATTACCAAATAGTCTGTCACCCTGTCTTAATCTGAGGTTCTCTGATCAGCTTTTTATCAAATCAAACTTCCAGATGAGACATGACCATTTTCAAGCCTTTGAGTCTGAATGTTCTTCAAAGAATGCTTCCATACTCCCCAGCCTGAAATTCCCAGTATTTCTGTGATGGCATTTGGACTCATATGGTGCCAGAGCAGAGAGCAACAAACAAATTATGATTTTCATCTTTATTTGTTCCTTCTCTAAAACTCAGCCATCAGAGACATGTAAAAGGAAAGAGAGTCACGTGTGACTTTTCAAAGAATTTCTGAATCATAGCACATCTTTCCCTTGTGAACGTCACACAAAAACTCAGAAAATTTTGCAAGGTTTTTTGGGATTAAGAATACATACATTGTTAAGGATAGGTCATATAAGGATAGGTCATAGTGTAATTCTCATGCTGTGATCTCATAGACGACACTAATTTGTGGGACATAGTCATAATTTGTATTTTATTTGCATAGGCACAGTTGCATTTGGCTTGGCATGACTAAATGTTATAAAATGAAGCAGTCCAATTACAAGGATCTATACCATACAAGAGGACTGATGTGAGGTAGCTGAAACACTGAGCACAGTCCACTTCCAAACAGGAACTGACTGTGTTGAGGACTAGATGATCTTTAAGGCTCCCTCTGACCTAAACCATTCTATGACTCTATGATTTTATGATTCCATGTCCTAGTTACAAAAACCAGCAAAGAGTTAGCAACCAGACTTTTGGAGCCCTTGATGTTTGAGGCTGCAAGTGCATCCCTGAGGTGATCTTGCCCTGAACAACATTGTAACTCATAGAATTATTGATCCAAACAACATTTAACCTGAGTGGGGGCAGGTGTGTGCTCTGCTATCGTGCCTGTAGAGCCTGGCATTTGGGCTGTTGTGGTGCACATATTCCGTGGCTGCAGGTAACCTCATTGTCACAGCAGTGCCTGTGTGCAGCTCCCACACAGCACCAACATTTACATCACCTCTGTGACCTTCCCTTTAAAAAGTGCATCAAGATGGTCTCATGTGAACAGCCTTTTTTTTCTGACAGTAGAAATTCATACAATTGTTTTCTTTTGAGAACAGAGTGTAAGATCTCAAATGTTCAAAAGGAATGTACTTCCCATGGATAGGATCCACACAGTACGTGCCCTGGTTGGAGACCTGTTTGATGCAGTGCATCTAGGGTTTCCCAGCATCTGAAGGTGCATAAGATTATCTACACCATCCTCTTTTCCTTTATAGTGTTAATACCAAAAAAAAAAGGGATTTTAAATAACAGTTGGTGGTCCCTGAGCGCCTTTCATTCTGGGATCATAAGATATCAGCACCTTCTGCTGCAAAACAATACCATGTTTTCTTTCTAAAGCCTGCAATAGGAAAGTAGAATTGTTTTTCACTCCTCTAGTTTATGGGGCTTTAATTTGCTTCATTTTCAAATATCTTAAAATGCATCAGAAGCTAGTTACCAAAATAAATCAGGTATTAAGGAAGACTGATCATCCGTGTTTTATGAACATCCAAACTTCAGTTTTAGCAGCACTAGGAAATAGAAATGTCATTTTGTTGTAGCTCCTTGGCACTTATGATCACAGCATGTCCAATTGCTGGCAGAAAGACAGGCAGCTGAGAAGCCCTGACACACCATAGTGCAAGCATCCATCATTATGTCACCTTTCGCTATCGCCTTTTATTAAAAACTAAATTAGAAGAATGACTTAAATGTTATCAAACTCGGTCAAAAGCTAACCTGGCCACCAACCTTGCATGCAAATTTTGAAGCAGAAAGAGCAATTTCTAAGAGTTTTTTAGGATAAAACATGGAAGGTAGGCTTATAATGACAAAGTACTACACCTTTTCAGTGACAGTGGTGTGAAGCATTATTAGCAGCTCTATTTATACTGTGGAGAAAAAATAGACCTGAAAAAAGAAGATGCTGGAAGTTTCAAATAGAAGATAATATGAGTTTTGTACCTAGGATAACTCTCCATTTCACTCCATAATTTTTAAAGTTGAAGTTAAAAGTGGCTGCTAAAATAGGCATTCTTTTGATATAAGACAGGGTGAGAGAAAAGATCTAAAGTACAATTTTTTCAGCTTTTCTGGAGCTTACCATGGTATCATTTTTTGCTATTAATACCTATTCAAAGATGCACAGCTCAGACACTGAAACCCTAAGCAGTTGACTGAATGTGCAGAAGAACATAAACACTGTGTCTCCAGTTGCTCTCTTTCCTTCTCCCTTAGTTCATGGGGAAAAGAAAATTAGATCTGCTCTGGCAGCAGACTCTTAACTCTTGATATACTTGTTCGCCTGTTCCAGGCAGGACTCTGTGGGCAGAGATAACACTTTGACTTGTAAGACAGAGCCCCTGCCTCTACCACTGATTATAAGAGTGACATAAAACTCCAGGACCATTACTGTAAGTCCAATAGTTTGGCCCAGGTAGTTTTATAAAGCAAGTCTGAAAGAAATATTATTTCATTTGTTTTATTTTATGTATTTCTTTATAGAAAACTGATTGTGACATAAGATACTCAGGTCCAGAAACAGTTTCCATCAATCACTAGTGTTTGATGGGGGCGTTCTCCTATTGCTATTTTTAAAATTAAATAGAAATTTTACTATTTAAAAATAATTAAGTGCACTGGAAACCAAAACACTTGTGCTCCCAAATCTTTTCTGATGCTCTTTAAGACCAGTGAGAGAGACAGTGAAGGAATGAATGTCATCACATCTTCCTTGGCTCTACAACATCTAACAAAGGGAAGAACGAAGGTTCTTTGTCCGATCGGCTGTCTGTCTCTGTCGGACATGCCCAGGATGGTTCGTGGGCAGCCCGCGCTGAAAGGATCAGACTCGACTCTTCAGGAGTTCAGTCTTCGGGTTGTTTATTGTTTCTCATCTAGAATGCCTTTTCTCTGCCCAGCCGAGGTCTGACCAGCAAGGCAGCCACAAGCACTCTGACCGCCCACGGGGCGGCCGTACATTCTTATAGTGAAAATTACGTGTACAATATTTACAATTACTTTCCAATGCCCATCACCTATGTTAGACAGTGAGCCTCTACTCTAAACCAATCTGTGAGTGCCAACATCACCGAGAAGATGAATGCCAAGAAGAAGGAGAAAGACCATGAGGTCAGGGCCTGAATCCTCCATCTTGCCTTTATAAACCCCCAGTACCAGAATCCTAAAAGCTACAATCTACCTTGTAAGTGTAACATCCCCGCACCATTTAAACCTTAGAAACTCCCAGATCCTTACACACAGGTGGCACATCCCTAGAAGGATCAAAATCAAGCCACCAGGCACCTTTTTTCACATTCCAGGACCCCCAAGCCCCCCAAGGGTTCTCTCGGGGACCCAGAGCATCCAGAGTGATCCGCTGAATTCCCACAGTTCTTCAGACTGGTTATTTTCCTTATTCAAGGTGTATTCATATGGTTACATGTGTGGTTAGTTATTACATTTCACTAACACACTGGTTAGCTAACCACACTTTTCCATGCAAAGTTACCTGTACTTCAATGTGGACAACTGGACCACAGCCTGAGGTTCTGTGCCTTAAATTAAAGAAGATTAAGGATCACATGTGCCCTGGAGATGACAGGTCCCAAGAATTCACTTTAATGCGCTAGCAATAGAACTTAATAATAAAGAACAAAAAAACCTATTTTCAATTATCTTCTCCTTCTGATAATCAATCCAGATTTTGGGGGAGGGAGGGGCAATGGGAGGGGAAAAAGACAAAATTTTATCTACAAAAGATAATCAGAAATTACAGGCACTTAATAGTTTTTCTCAGTCACTGGAAGCACACAAAGTTCAATGATCAGTGAAACATTAGTCAAGAGAAAAAGTTGAAAGACAAAACCCATATTGGACTTTGTTACTCCCATCTCTTCAAATGTAATGCACACACTTTACATAATATAATTACTAGTGATTTCTTTTCCAAAGGTCCTAATGACAGCAAGAGAAAAAGCATGCTATTGTCAGATCTTGTGTTGCTTTAAATAAATGCTTAAAGGAACCGGTCCCAGAATACTATTTAGTAGCATGCCCTATGTGCAGTGTTATCTGAAGTGCCACAAATCTGATACGAGGCTATAAAATGTAGTTTTTCCTTTCTAAATGGAGCACACAAAGCAACCAAAATCACAGAAAGCAATCTATATCATCCTAGTGTTATCACAAAGAGCACTTTCAAAATGACCCACTCAGAAAGCTAATGTTCTCTATGATACAGGTAAAATATAATTAACTGTAACCCTATAAAACATTCTGATAAATATCTTATTTGTTAGACTACTTCAGCAGGATCGATCTAATCAGAAATCAGGTTACTTTCAGAATTGGCTGCAACTGCCACTACCTGGTCACAAAGCAGTGAGAAACACACTATGTTCATTTAAGCATGAAGTGTCCACTGGCTTCCCTGCATTTACTAGAAATATGATCTGAGCTTCTGGAAAGGTCTTCAGCCACTGTTTCCCTAAAACAAGAGCAAACAGAAGGGCAGTTCTCATATGGCTGCTGATACCACTGAAGGACGCATTACATGGCTTGCTGCTTGACCTGAAATGTGTGATAAGAAGTTTCCTTTTACAGCTGAAGGGCCTCCAGATCACATTTAAGGATGATTGTATTTTTTTTCTTAATGAAGGCTGCTGCATTTCACAGATTCTGTACCATTAGTTATTCTGGTGCAACAGCACTGGAAACTAATCCCCTTCCAAAGGAGAAAAAAATTCTGTCCAAATTAGCAAGACTTTAAGACAAATAGAGGGTCAGTAGAATGAAACAGTCAGTGTTAGAGAGCAAACATCCATGGCTTTATTATATATTTAATTTGCTTTAATCTAGTCCCATTGTCCAGATGTTCATTTGCAGGTGGACTTCAGATGCCAGATTTTATTTAATCTAAAAACTAAATTAGGTGTACTAAGGCCAATCCAACTGTGAACTGAAGGAAGCAAGTGGAGAATGTCAGCAAATTTATTTCAAACATTCACTCCTGAACACAATACCCATATTGTCCATAAATAAAGGAGGAGTTTTCCTGCTGGTCTAAATTTACTTCCTCTTTAAATGGCATAAAGTCCATTGCACTATTCTCTGCTCATTCAAGAGCTGACATTTTTCATGCTCATATTCAAAGCCAACTTGCTTGTACTGGAAAAAGTCTATTTCATAAACCTGGTATACAAGTAACATCAAAGGCAAATCAGAGCCAAGTATTTCTTCTTAACACGAGACTGCATGTCCCAAACAAGATTCCTGCATTTGCATCAGTCTTGTAAAGTGATAGATATATTCATCATGCCATAGACAAGAGCTGCTGACACTTAATGCTATTTCTTCATGTTCTGAATTTATTAACATTATGAAAAATGCAGCATCAACCACTCTATGCATAAAATTTGTGCTTGTTGGACATTATTAATAGAGAACACAAAGTCTCTTTAAGTACATGATCCTTTAAACTACAGTTCACACAGCAATAGAAGTCATCCAGTCATATTCTTGACAAAGCTTTGAAAGTCCAAGAGTAAGCTCACATGTACACAAGAATGATAAATGTTTTCCTCACAATTTATATTCACCAGCACAATGCTCATCACTTAATGTAATTCATTGTAATGACGTCTAAGTAAATAAATACTTTAAAATAAAATAAAGGAGGAAACTTCAGGCTTGTTAGGCTTGTTAGAATTTTTCAGTGAAACTTCTATTGTTTGGGAGAGACTATTTATGAAAGGTTTTTGTGGGATTAGCATGAATGACACTTACTAGGAAATGTTTCTGATCTCTAATATGGACATGCTAGACATACAGAAAGCAATGCAGGCAACAGAAGCACTCAAAATCACAGATCTTTCAATGCACCAGACCTTTAGGAATGCTTCCTTCTCATGATACTTTTCTAATATCTGCAACTATTTATTAATCCAGAGAGACATTAAAACTGTCACACATGCACTAGAGGCATGGTCTCCAGACTGGTTTGGTTGTTCACTGCATCAACTAAGAATTTCTGAACACAGACCCAGTATTTTTTATTGATTTATAACATTTATACATTTACTCCAGTACTAATATATTACATATATTATAAAACATACATGAAAATAGGAAAAAAGTGTGGGCTAAACAACTATTTTAAAATTTATTTTATTAACAGCAAAAAATCATAGAATCATACAATTATTTGGGTTGGAAGGGACATTAAAGACCATCTAGCCCCAACCTTTCTGCCTTGGGCAAGGATGCCACCCACTAGATTATGTTGCTCAGGGTCCCATCCAAACTGGCCTTGAATACTTCCAGAGATAGGGCACCCACAAAGTCTCTGGGCAACATCAGAAGTACTTCTCCACCCTTTGAATAAAGAACTTCTCCTAAAATCTAATTTAGACATGCCCTATTTCAGTTTAAAATCTTTGCCTTTTGTTCTGCCACCATCTGCCTATTATAACTCCTTCTTTTTAATCAGCCCTCTTAAGATACTGGATGGCCACAATGAGGTGTCTCTGCTGTCTTCTCTCCTCCAGCCTGAACGAGCCCAGCTCTCTCAGCCTGTCTTTGTAGAAGAGGTGCTCCAGCCCTGTGGTCATCTTTGTGGCCTCCTACTGACCTGCTCCTCCATGTCTTTCCTGTGCTGAGACCCCAGAGCTGGATGCAGCTGCGGGTGGGCTCTCACCAGAGCAGAGCAGAGGGGCAGAAACCCCTCTCTCACCCTCCTGGCCAGGCTGCTTTTGACACAGCCCAGTCAGTTAGATTTCTGGGTTGCAAGCACACATTGTCAGCTCATGTTGGATTTTCATTTTTCCTCCAAGGCCTTTTCAGCAGAGTTGCTCTCAATGAATTAATCTCCCAGTCTGTGGTCAGATTTGGGACTGCCCCAACCCAGGTGTAGCATCTTGCAGTTGAACTTGTTGAACTGCATGAAGTTCTCAGGGATGCACTTCTCAAGTTTTTCTTTTTTTCCTACACTCCAATGGAATGCTTTGAGCATCCTGACATGTGTACATCCTACTTTGGAGGCACAGAACAAGAGTACTCAACCCAAAAGTATGAGCCTGAATCCTTTATCTGAATCTAAAAGTGCAAGGACCTGGTTTCTCACAAAAAAATTCTTCCAAGTAGTCTTGACATTGCTCTGGTAGTTAAGATGGTATTTTTCTTTCATTTGAACCCTTCTCTCTCACCACTAGCAGGAACATGCATTGTCATTTCACCTATCCTAAGTCTTGATCATGTGAAAGACTGCTCACTAGAATTTCAGTGTGTAGTAATGACTTCTACATTCAGCAAAACTGCTGTTATCCAATAGAATGGTCAAAATGTTGTCTGCTAGTACTTCTATAAGAGCACTCAAGTTACTCTCAAATTATTCTTATTACCCAGCCATCTTTCATACATACTCAAATAACTCTGAGACACAAATAAACAGTCTTAAAGTTGCACACAAGAATGCTTATTCAGTCCTGTTTCAGCTCTTAACGTAATTGCTTAATACCTATTTCTAAGACCCAAATACAAAGTCCCCAAAAGCATACTAGTCTTTCTTTACTGAATACCTGTCTCTGCTTCCCTGATTTCCCAGATGCTCCATTCAAGTCACTAATACATGTGCAGAGTGCCTTTTCCAGAAATATATGAACCTCTTTCTTCCCTAATGGACCACTGCTAACCAGATTTAGCATGTGGGAACCAAATCTCTGCCCATGCTGTGGTAAGCCTGAAAAATCTGTTGCAGTCAACAACACAACTAATTTAGTCTGCTGTGATGGTAGGTTGTACACCATTTGTATAATGGCAAGCTCTGAGAGAACTCACATAATGGCTGGAAAATAGAGCTCATCCCAGGAGATGTGGGATTAACCATATGGCTTTCAGATATTGTGAGGGGCAAGGTATGCCACCTGCCTTCAAAACTGATCTGTCCAAAAGTAGCAAATAGTCAGAAAGTGGGCCAGGCTAGGTCTGGACCCCTAATGACTAGACAAATCAGGGAACAGAGACATTTACAGCTCTGCTTATGGTCTTGAGCCATGACTAAAAGGTTTCTTTTTTAATAAAAAGTATTCTCACTGACACAAACAGACTTATCCCTGCTGGGTCTTCATCTGGTCCTGCAATACTTTTACTACGTAAGAGTTCAAGATGCCAGAGAAGGCCCAAAAAGTTCATTTATTCATATGGGAAAAGAAAATAACATTCTTTTTAGTCAGTAAATTTAAAGTCACCTAATACATAAATATGAAAATCTGCTGATAAGACCATAATTACAGCTACCTTTTAATACATTGTTGTGAAATCCCAGACATGATGCACAGTCATAATTTAATCATGGCAATAATAACATTACCTTTAGTAATCAATGAACACAATGAATTTTACATTACTGATATAAAATCATTAATATGCCTTGTCATTCCAGTGTATCAGCAAGTAGGTCATTTTGTAACAGAGTCATCCTACTGTACCAGTTAAAAGGAAGCTCACTCCATCCAGGGCTGTATTATTCATACAGAGATCTTTCTCCCAATGGAGAGACAGGTTCCAGTCAGATCCTGGGTGCTCTGCCTCCCTCTTACATATGCAAAATTGTAGAATTTTAATTCAAAATGCAGAAAAACTATGTTATTTTAAAATTAAATTCTGCTTCACAAGGTTCCCATTGTGTTTACAACTCCTTTTTCTGGACATTTGAGTAAGAAAAGCTTCATCCATACAAATGCCCACAAAAAGCCATTCTGAATCTACAAAATGTATGTGTTTTAGTTTGGTTCCAAAACAATAATTGTCATAAGTGGTAGTGGAGATTGCTTACATGCTTCAGAGTGAATTGAAAACAGTATGATAGGTTTATAAGTTTTGCCTGACCAGCCACAGCCTGCATGTGAGATTGTGTTTATGAATTCATGAAGGAAGAAGACACTATTCTAGATCTACACAACTGAGCTAAATGCTCTTTGACCATAGTGAAATATTAAGAATCATGTTTCAAACCACTGGCATGTACAATAGATAAGTCATGATTAGGCAAAATGTGCCCTTCCAAGAATAAATAATCCAGAATTCATTCTCTGCCAGAGAATCTTGTTTAAAATATCATCATCCAGAAAAGACTTTTTCAAAATACATATACCTACATTCTTTTCTCAGGGCAGGAACCACATTCACTTCACAGTCTGTGAAGCTCAAAGAAATCCTTATTGCTGAGAAAACAAAAGTAACTATTGACACAGTCATGTCTAGCTGATTTCTTGGAATTATGAGGATACTTGGTCTCACTGACTGCAGTAGAAGCCTTTATTGAAGAACTGTTAAGAAAGGTAAATGTAAGACAAAAGCCTGGTTTCCCAAAAAACGAACATAGAGGAATAGGGAAAAGCAAAGAGAGCAGGACGGAAGAGTCAGATCACTGCTTTAGCACTCTCCTGAGCACTGCGAGACAGCTTGCCAGTATACCTGAAACCTAGATTGAAACCATCCATGCGCCCTGTATTGTGTCAGTGCAAACACAGCTTTTTTTGAACCTGGTCAGGGATATGTGTCACAATAAGGTCTCCTCAAATTTTCATGGCTAAAAGTCACAATTTGTTACATGTTCTTTCTGTTTGCAATGTCACAGTTACACAGTAAAATAAAATGGCTTTTTTTGATTAAAATATTTCTCCAGCAGCAAGCTGCAGAACTGCAACAGTACCTAGCACTGAGATTTTTTTAATATATCCATTTGCAGAAAATTAAATATGTGGTTTATGTCCACTTTTATGTTTAACATAACAGCAGCTATATCAAAAAGTTGGTATAGAGCTGGTCCAAGCTTTCATATATTATTCTGCAGATGACAGAATGAAGTCCCATAAAAATATTTTCAAATAAACATAAACATTTATTTAAAGTAGTTACTCCCAGGACAGGTACTTTTGCCCAGAAATACTACCTGCAGTCTGTTTCTGGAAACATCTTTGCTTTAAGTGGTTTCTGTAGTGTTTGCAAAGCCTCCAGACATATAAGCCACTTAGAACACAGCTGAAACTATCAGTTGTCACACCCTACAGCAGTTTGTAGTGCCTACAAACAAAAGTAAAAGTCAGACCAATTATGCCTTGAACACTGAACACTATCTGTGTGACACTGATAACCAACTAACCTTTTTCATTCCTGTATTTTTGTAATACCTCAAGCATAAGATATGCTCCCCTTTCCAGCTCCACCCACTCCTGACCTAAGAGCCCCCATTCAGGTTAGGATGACTTTCACCTCCATTTGTTCCATAAGGTCAGACTGACTGTCTATTTACTTCATTTTCTAACAAAATTTTCACCTTGTCCAATGCAAACTCATAGAATACTCACTAAGTGTTGCAGATTTTCTTTCTCTGCCTTCAAGTCTCTTAGTGAAACTTTGATTTATAGCTGAGATCACTGGCAGCCATGCTGACCATTATCTCAGTGTGTCCTCACATTCACTCATTTTAGGAAACAGTTCTCCTGCCCTGTGCATAGACTGTAAACTGCTTAGGAAGACACAGACTAGGACCAGCACTCCTATGTGCAAATAGAAAGATAATATAGGATAAAAAATAGCAATTTTTGTAAGGAACATCAAGATGAGAAGCATTGGTAAAAGAAGAGCAGTGCTTCATATTGCACCACTGAGGCTTTTGATCACTATCAACCCAAAAAAAGGAGAATGACATGCACTAAGCTGGTAATAGACATGAATCACTAAAAGCATCCTAGAGTTGTTTTATGGTAATCATTCAACTTAAGTCAGGTAAACCTACAAGATACAAGGGGAAGGAAAGTTCAAGACATGACAGAGGGAACAGAGGGGTGGGAGGATTTTTAAGAAAGAATTCTTTTTTTTATCAAACATACAATTTCCCCATTAAAAGTTCAATTTTTCCACAATGGTTACTCCACCTTTATACCAAATGACTTGGAACATAAAGAGCTCATTTAATACAGGCATTTTTGTTTACAGTGTTTAAAAATTCATAAAATTACTGCAGAAGCCCACTTGCTGAGATTCATGCTATTCTTCCCTGAAAATAGTGTCATACCTGCATAAAAGAAAGTTGTCATAAAATGGGGGAAAAAGGTGAAAAAATTATGTGCAGAACTACTTAGAATATTTAACTGCCTCAATTTACACTGAAGAAAATATGGTGATTAAATAATTATGGAGCTTACCAGAGCAATATATTTTTTAACATTAATTTCCATTAGACATATAGTGGTCCCTAACAAGAAGCAGGATGTGCCACAATGCCTACTTGCCATGAAACCCAGTTTGCATATATGTTGAATAGATTTTTCTACAGAAATAAAAGATAGATTGCTTGTTTGGTTGTGGGGTTTTTTCCTAAATGGAACATTCAGAAAATCAAGCATTCTTTACAAAAACAAAAAGAAACTAATATTTGAGGGCAGCATAAGAGAGGAATAATCAATGAGAAAAATAAAAGTTGTTTTTTTCTTTTATTTATTATGGTAGCATTTGGGGACCTTACATTTGGATCAGAAAACCAGTGTGTTTGGAACTGTGCAAGAATATTAAAAAAAAAAAAAACAGAGAAGAAAAAATTCCTGTTCCTACAACCTGAACTTCATCATAACTTGATTCTGATTTTATAACATCATAATTTTATTCTGATTTAGGTACACGGAGCTTTGTACTCCACTCAGAATGCAAAGCACACATGCACTTTGCAGTCAAGTGCAATTTTTTTGCTTTATTCAAGTTATAATAGGAAAGTCTGTTTAGGTGTACAAGCACTCACAAAAGCTTTAGATAAAATGAATCTCTCCTAGGTAATTCAGAATATTTTTTACATAGCAAGATAAAGATGAAAGAAATTTGCTTCCCAAAATTGGGACAGAATATCAAGAAAATACGTAGATTTGGTTCTATAAGCTATCTGAACAATTTTTCATCATTAAAAGTGATAAAAATCTTGAAAATTTCTGATATGTTCAGAAAAAACAGGTTACATAACCACTTTTTTGGAACATGATATTAGAAGAGTTCCAGCTGTGGTCAACCCTTGACTTTGTGATGATATAGAAAAACTATTGAAAAAATAATGGTGTGGCATCAGCCTCAATGTGTTATTATCTATGGACACCAAACTTGTTAGTACAACTTACCAAGCCTGGGGTGTGCATGATGGCAGAAATTTTAGGAAAAGAAGAATGTAAGCACAAGAAATTAGTCATCATGTTAGACTAAAAACATCCTCCAAAAGTGTCATCAGGAATTCTGTTTGCTAAGACATCTGCTAAAAGGAGATCTCCTTGGAGCTTAAAACTTTGCCCATTCTATGCCTGAGTGATTCCAGGAAACCAAGATTCTCTGCTTAATGATCTCAGAAAGCATGAAACAAATTATTTTAATTAATACTCAACAAATAAATATTACATTTTGCTGAACTTTGCTTCATGCTTGCAATACCCTGATGGAAAATACTGCTCTATCTTAAGTACCAAGTGCCTTGTTTTCCTTGTCTGTATAAATATTATTTTCAGTCTGGCCATGAAGAGGAACTGACATTAACTTCTGTAAGTAACTTAGCATCAATAAAATAGTTTCTTTTTGGAATTTGGCACAGCACAACATTGAAACCATAATCCTCTGCAGTGGCCATAACCTGAATCAGAAAATCAAGATACAGATATAAACATCTAGCATAAATGTATGTATGACAGGTTTATCATTTCATTCCTACACTCAGCATACTAACCCATGCACAGTTATGAAGTTCATCTCTTGTTTGTGATTAGATAAAATTTTTAAAAAAATGGATTTGTGATATTACATAAATATTACATATATTTTAATGATGATGCTAAAAGCGTTATGAGTAGGACAATATTTAACTCAACAAAATCTGTCCACCTTGCCTACTCATTAATTAAGGGAAGACACAAGTAATTGTGGTGAAGAGCATTAATGATAAAAGGAGAATGCAAGGCTGCCTCAAAATCATAGGAGTTGCAACAGTCAGATGTTGATGGTTCTCAGGTAGTTTTCCAAAAGCAGCTTTTGCAATGCATGATGTTGCAATATTTTCTTCTTATGAGTAAGTAGATTGGTAATTATTTTTCTGGTTAATTCAAACCCAGCCAAGTTTGCAAAAGGTAAGTCTTGCTTTCTTGCTGTTTGATTCCCTTGTCACCTTATCTTGGCTCATTTCCCTTTCCCTTCCTAACAAACAACTATTTGCATAACATTCTATTGCAGATGTCAATGAGGGTTGTTTTAAAATTTTTCCGAGGTATTTTTTATTTTTCTTTTGCTGGTCAGACAAATTAATTTGCATTTTAAGCAAGATGAGAGAGTGAGTGAAAAAAGAAATCCAGTCTTAAAAGTGTGATTAGCTCTGATTTCAAGATAAGCCAATTTCTTGCTTCCTGCTCTGTGGGACTGATTGGCCATACAAAAGATTTAAAAACTAATATCGTTGTTTTGATCGAGACTCTTCCTTGGGAGCTGGTGATGACACTCACTGATACATTCCCAATGACACCTGGGATGAATCCAAAGGAATCAGCAAACAGGTTGTGGCACATTCTCTACTATATTCCACTAAAAAATGGGAATATCTGTCATGCACCTTTCTCCCCAATATGAAACCCAAGTGAAGCTGGGGTAGCAGTGCTTCATACTAGGGTACTTCTCTGAGATCCCAGAAATGGCAATTTTCACCTTACAAATCTGCTGTGGCACAGGCTGAGTTCCATGCTGAGCTCTTCAGGTTTAGTTGAGAATGTTTAGCCTCTACCGTTAGTTTAGTTTAGTTTAGTTTAGTTTAGTTTAGTCCCCACTGTGTATCCAGTGTTCTCCTATAGGTTCCATAGTCCAAGACAGGAGGAGGAGGAAGATGATGGCACAGCAGATGCCTGTTCACACCCAGAAAGCTGTCTCCAATGGCTTTCATGGATAAAGAGAGGCAAAATAGCTGGATCACTCATAGTTGCACACTTTGACAAAATTATTCAGTCCAAAGCTTTTGAGAAAGCCTTTAAGAACGATGTAGACAACAGTGCAAAAGTAAACCTTTCGGGTGAACCAAAGCTATGCGTTCCTCATATGCTTCTCAGTGAATTCAAGCTGAATACAACCTGAATACTCTGTGAATACATCAGTTAGTGAACTGATGTTTCATTGCAAATGTATGTTCCTCAACTGACCTATTGATATCAAATAATGTTGTGAAAATACTGCTTCCTCTTTTGGATTACTCCTCATGTCTGATTTACATCTTTTGTAGCTTCTCCAAATTTTTTCCTGGTTTAGGGCAAATTTGGGAGGAAAACCTCCAAAGGGGGCCCCTCCAGAAACCAAACCCACACAGCCTCTGCCCCCAGCTGGTTCAGGAAGGATTCCTTGGAGAGAGGTGGAAAGAACCCGATTCTCCTTAACTGTCATTTTGCTGCCCTCAATAGCCTTCTATACTCTTCTAGGGATATGGTTATCCATCATGATTGTGCAAGAATAAAGATTTTACAGGCTAGAACCAATCTATATATAAATAATATACTGAATTCCATGCAGTAAAATTACACATAAAAGTGCACATAGACCCCAAAGTGAGAAAAACTCATCATTCAACAAGGTATCATCTCATGTTGTTTCCAGGCAAGTTAATTCTTACACTAGGAACAACAGGTTTCTTAGCAACAGGAAAACACAAGATAGACAAACTGATCTATTATATCCAGTGCTTCAGAAAGGCTAACTTTACAAAGCCAGGAAAATTTGAACACAGATAGAGTTATTTAAGAGGATTCCAAAGGAAGGTCTCACCAGTGTAGTGCACAGTGGCTTGAATGCTTTGCTTTCTCTGAAAACAGTTACCAGATACATCCTTGTGCTAAGTTTCCTTTCCACAGACCTGTCCTATTGCCATACGCCCGCTGGCCCAGATCATTGTCCTTTGCTGTCATTTCTAACTGATCAGTCCCTAGCTTCTGGAAGAAATTCTTATTAGTCCCTAAATGCATTAGCTGGCACTTTTCATTATTAAAGGTAACACTATTCTATTACTGCAGTCTTTTAGGTTATCCAATTTCTTCTTTGTATCAATAATACTTCCCAAATTTTGTCATATGTGAATTTCATTACTACATTCCTACTATTCTGCCAAGATTCTTAATTAAACAATTATATGAGATAAACCTCCAAAACCAATCCTTGAGGAAATCTACAGGCAACCTATTTTTCATCACAATTATTCTTTCACCCAATCTGTTGTCATATTGTCTTTAGCCAGTTCTCCTGTACTTTCTTCTATTTTGCTGTTCTTCATTTTAACTAGTATCTTCCCAAATGGTGATGCATTGAATGCTCAGATGAAGATCAGATAGAATTAATGAATTTCCATTACTTTTCATATCATCTGAGACTGATAAAGAAGTTTACAATGACATGTCTCATAGTTAGGAGTCTTAAAATGATTTGTTGACAAAGCTTGTATGATTTACATACATATTAAAAACACTAGGAAGTAGGGAAATTTCAGAATAGATATGTGATCAGCTAAGCAAACATCTTTAAAGAAATAAAAGTTTTCAGCACATAAATAACTATGTTGCGATCATAACCAAGAAAAATTGCAGAGAAACACAAAAACTTAAAACAGGAATACAATTAATGTCAAGAATTTTGCTTTTATAGGAAATAGGCCTTTTCATCAAAAATTATTTCATTTTTACATAAGACTGATGAATGGACACAAGATAGACAAACTGATCTATTATATCCAGTGCTTCAGAAAGGCTAACTTTACAAAGCCAGGAAAATTTGAACACAGATAGAGTTATTTAAGAGGATTCCAAAGGAAGGTCTCACCAGTGTAGTGCACAGTGGCTTGAATGCTTTGCTTTCTCTGCTGAAAACAGTTACCAGATACATCCTTGTGCTAAGTTTCCTTTCCACAGACCTGTCCTATTGCCATCGCCCGCTGGCCCAGATCATTGTCCTTTGCTGTCATTTCTAACTGATCAGTCCCTAGCTTCTGGAAGAAATTTTATTAGTCCCTAAATGCATTAGCTGGCACTTTTCATTATTAAAGGTAACACTATTCTATTACTGCAGTCTTTTAGGTTATCCAATTTCTTCTTTGTATCAATAATACTTCCCAAATTTTGTCATATGTGAATTTCATTACTACATTCCTACTATTCAAGATTCTTAATTAAACAATTATATGAGATAAACCTCCAAAACCAATCCTTGAGGAAATCTACAGGCAACCTATTTTTCATCACAATTATTCTTTCACCCAATCTGTTGTCGTATTGTCTTTAGCCAGTTCTCCTGTACTTTCTTCTATTTTGCTGTTCTTCATTTTAACTAGTATCTTCCCAAATGGTGATGCATTGAATGCTCAGATGAAGATCAGATAGAATTAATGAATTTCCATTACTTTTCATATCATCTGAGACTGATAAAGAGGTTTACAATGACATGTCTCATAGTTAGGAGTCTTAAAATGATTTGTTGACAAAGCTTGTATGATTTACATACATATTAAAAACACTAGGAAGTAGGGAAATTTCAGAATAGATATGTGATCAGCTAAGCAAACATCTTTAAAGAAATAAAAGTTTTCAGCACATGAATAACTATGTTGCGATCATAACCAAGAAAAATTGCAGAGAAACACAAAAACTTAAAACAGGAATACAATTAATGTCAAGAATTTTGCTTTTATAGGAAATAGGCCTTTTCATCAAAAATTATTTCATTTTTACATAAGACTGATGAATGGAATTATATACCCTTAATATATAGTCTTGAAAACTATTTTACATGCACTGCATTGCATTGGGATTAATAAATGAGCATCATATGCTATCAATGAAGGATGTGGTATACAGGTTTAAAAGTTACCAAGGACATTATATACTTGGAATCCTAGATTGACTCCTGGAGTCATCTAAAGGATGTGCACTATTCTCTCTCATCTCTATTATATATTGTGCCACCCAGCAAAGCCACCCAGGTTATGGGCTAGCATTTATTGTTTTGGTTTTGTTTTTGTATTTCATGAAGTGGAATCAGAGACATGAAGAGAGATGAAGTCTTGTGAGAAAATTCCAGGAATCGTTCTTATTTGGAACTTTTTAATACACAAAACTTGCCTATGCAAGTGAGCTTGAAATACCTTTTGAAAATGTATTAACTTATTAAGCAAGCAAAGTCAAATTCATCCTGGAAATTCAAGGCAGTTTCTGAAAAGGGGATAAACCATTCCTGTGATCATGCTAAAACACTGACAGACAAGGAAGGCTAAGAACTTGGATGCAATGTGGTTAAGATTAAGGTATTGTATTCTACCTTACTGGAGTATACCTTCAAGAACTCTTCTCACTGAAGAGTTTTCCATTGACTGGGCATGTTTTTCAGGCTGTCCCAAAGTCACTGGTTCAAGGCTTGGTTCTATTCAAAGTTTTCATTATGAGCCAGTCAAAAATTATTACATGAGTATGCAGTAAGCAGAGTGATAAATAATGATGAGGAAAAGGAATCATGCAGAACATTTTCTCTCACTTGCTAAGCTTGGCTTCTATTTAAACAGCATAGAATTTAATCATGCAAAATTCAAAGTTCCATTTGCAGAAACCAAGAGTAGAGGTAAAATCCAGAAGCATGTCGGATTGTATCCTGAAAATTAGTGACTAAAAAGCATGTAAGAATCATAGTAGCAAATAAGCTTAAACAGCTGATTCATGCGACCACTATCCAAGAAGATTGCATCTAGGTCTAGTCTATTCAACAAATTCAGTCATTGGGGAAAATGTGTCACTTCATTTGGCTTCTCATGTGCTAATCAATTCCTAATTATCTTCAAACATATTGACCTGCTCTCACTGTTTGTGCCATATAGATTAATGAATGGCATTCTAAAGAACACAATATTACACTTGGAGAGCAAGGGATTAATGAATTATTCACTCTGCATAAATATATACTGTTACCTCTTTTTTGATCTAAGCCACACTTTGGAACTTGCAGGTTGTTTGTATGAGGAGATGCTGATAATGCAATCTTGTTTATTTACATCAAAATTTAAAATTAGGAAGCAGAGAACTAAATAAGTCTCTCGGTTTACAACTCTGCCCTGAAATTCTCAAATAAACACTGAATTTGAAGCACATTGGTATATTAAGAATGGATCCAAGTATTTTGCACAATTTAGAAGGTTAATCCTGAACTATACATATTTACAGAATTTAATACTTTAAAAGGAAAACATCCTTTATCAATATCGTCTTACTCCAAATCTTGGACTTTCCCAAGGATAGATACAAGACTTTATTTGCAGTGATAGCAGTTTTTATGAACAGTGATAGCACAGTTTACAAATCCCTCTCCTAAGAAGAGATTGTATTTCTTACTGCGGATTTTCCAGTATTTTATGTATGCTTTATATGATGCTCTGCATCATAAGATTAAACCCTTTAGAAGAATATCTGTATAAAATAGTCTTTACAGGAAAATATATAACTGTTGCTGCATCAGGGCCCATATGCTTGCCTACTTCATAGAGGCATGAATGTGCTATTTTAATTCTCTCTTTACTGCTTTCATGTAAAGAACATTTTCCCCTTCTGGTCCATGACTAAACACATAACTAGAGTAATTACAATATGAAGAGAAGTAAAAGCCAGAGGGAAGAAGAGAATGTGGCCAGAAGAAAACATGAAGGGGGAGATCCTTGTACTCTACTGCTGTGGGTATCATGAATGGGGGCCTGTAACAAGTGCTTCTACACAATGGATACAAGTATGAGAAATATCAAGAGAAATTACTAGTTCTAGTGTATCAGTAGAGAAATTATATCAGATAGAGAAATGTGGTGGAACAGTTCTCATGATTAAGTGTTGCAATAGCTTTTCGTGCAAGTTTTTTACATCAGAGGACAGATCAACACAGGTGACATCGTGGTATGTATCTGCTACATATCACCTGATCAGAAACACTAAGACAAAAGCTTCTTTAGACATAACACTTTTATGTGCCCTGGTAGCATGGGGACTTCAGCCACTCTGCTATCTGCTGGGAAAACACACAGCTTGGTGCAAACAATCTGTGAGATTTCTGGGGTGTGTTGTCAAAAAGTTGAGTTGCTCCTAATGAAGGGGACCATCTAAGTGGGGATATGCTCTGCTGGACCTAGTACTCTCACAGAGCTAAGAACCAGCCAAGGATGTGAAGGTCAAGGGCAGCCTTGGCTGCAGTGACTTTAAGATTGTGCAGTTTAAAATTCAGAGAAAAAGTGAGTAAGACAAATAGTAGACTCACAACCCTAGACCTAAGGAAAGCAAATTTCAGCTTGTCATGAATCTGCTTGGCAGGGTCCCATGAGAAACATTTCCAAATAAAAACTTGAAAACTTGAGGAAGTACATACTTGCTTTTTGAAATACTTATAAGTTCGTGGCACTTCTACTGTTTCATGTTCGTACTTTCACTAAAGTAATAATAGTAGAGAGAAGAGTGAGGATCATTAATCACTATATACTCAGCTCTTCAAAATTGTGACCTAAAATTAGAAGACTTGGCTAGAGTTTAAATATGAAGACTGAGCAGTGATTAACATTTGTGTAAGATATGCAAAATGGGCATATTATGCATATACTTCTTATAATTAATATCTAATATTTGTATGATGAGTTTTAAAAACTGATGTGTCATAATTGGGCCCTAACTGCATATACAACCATGTATGCCAAGGTGGGAATCAATCAAAAATATTGCACCTGCAAATGTTCATCAAAATGAATTTGGGGCTTTCAAAAATTTTGGAAGTCTATCCATTGTAAAGTACAGATTTGGAAACATAACCTCAAATTAACAAGTACAGACAGAGAGTAGGATAGGATACACAGGAGCCAGAAGACTTTAAACAAGGGAGAACACTTTCTCTGGAAGGCAAATTAAACTAGGCTCCTACTCTGAAGAATTTCATAAATGGATCTCTACCAAATACTGAGGAAGTCTAGAGAAATTAACCTCCTGTGCCTGAACCTAGTCATTGTAAATACCCCCTAATGTCCTCCTTGATACTGTGTCTTTATATAAAAGTGGATCAAATAATTGGATTATCATAAAAATAGGGCAAAGGTACTTAAGCAGAGAAAGAAGGTTTCTTTGATGTAAATTTGAATTTTGAACTTCAAGAGATGCATGATGACATTATAATAAAACAGATGGAACACTTGTGGTTGAGAAGACAAAAATAAAAGTAGAATATAAATTTATTCTACCTCCACTTCTTTCTCTTTGACCATTAGCTGGAATCCTAAACTAATGAATAAAGGAAAAAGCACTAATGCTAATATTTAAATATAAACATATTTTTTACTGTAAAAGAAGTAGAGTCTTTTTTTCTGACCTTTATTTGCCATTTAATTATTCCACTCTGCAAGAAACGTCTAGGATGAACAAATTCTAGGATACTTATGAAGGCAAGAAATGCAAATTTAAAGGCAAGAAATGCAAATTTAAAATTTGCTCAGGTATAAACCACAGGACCGGATTCTTTCCAAGTCAGAATTTGAAGCAGAAAAAAAATCTGCTGGATACAAGATAAGTTAGCCAAATGACTAATGAAGCTTGTTTACACAGCACTATAATAAAAATATAGATGTTATGTATGAGCATCCTAAGCACATCACAGCACCAGTCTAAAACATTTTATATCACCTTTAATGTCCTTTAGACAACAGTTTGAAGACAATTTTTTGCTTATTCTCTTGGGATTTTTCCTATTTACATTCCTTGAATATGTACAAGGTTAACTTTGAAAGAGCTGATGCATTCCCTCTGTGCTATCCATACTGGGAAAAGTATTTTGGATATGTATCTGTTTTATCTTTATTTGAAGGGTTTCACAAATAGATTGTTTTATATTTCTCGTCATGATCAAAAGAGAAAAAGACCTGGATAAGGCATGATCAAAAGAAAGTTAAAAACAATCCCATAATACTTTATTTGAGCATAAATTAATAAATAAATGCAAGTCAGATAAGACTGAAGAAACAGATGGCAAATAAAAATAAAATACACATAACAATTAACTTATGACTGCATAAAACCTTTCATGCAGTACAAAGTCAAAATCAGTAGCAAGTAGTGGGTTTATTCTTTCTACATTAAAAAGAATTCTGGTTAAAAATGAAAAGATATTTTAGTAAAGATATCTTGTTTCTTCAATTTTGCATGGACTTTTGCATATCTATTACAGTTTGATATGCAGAATTATTTTTACAAAGGTAAAGCCACAGAATAATTAGCATCCATGTGACAGGAATATCTTTGTATTCAAAATACAAAGGAAAAGAAAAATTATTAAATGCCAGCCTCATTAGTGCAGTATTTGGTATATTGAAATTAAAATATTAACAATATTTAAGACTAGAAATTGATTCAATATTGAATTCTCCTTCAAAAGCTGTACCTTTGTCTTTAGGAAGATTTCAAACTTGTAAAGATTTGGGGATACATTTTTAGTGAGCAATGGTACAGAATTCCACACAATTTACAGGACAGAAAAGTAAATTTTGTTTGTTACAGATGCTTTAAGGCAATTACAGTGCTGTAAACATTCAGTACTTTATCTCTTGGGTAAGAAAGCAATTAATTAAATCCACAGGGCAAAAAATTCATTGACCAGTACTTGATTACTATTTGAAATAATTCTGAATATTCCATATTATGATAATCCCCATATGATGGCATGGAATTCACTCAGCATCAAATAGGTGATGACTTATTCATATAAGAGGTGAGTTTAAAGGCTTTGTGAGAAAAACCTCTATGGATTCTTTCTAAAATCAATGGAGAAAATAAAGTTCTTCAGTGAAAAAATCAGAACAGTTTAATTAGGGTACAACTCTGAACCATCCATAAAATAAGCCTTTCAATTAGCTATAACAAAAGCTGAGGGACGCCTGGGAAACATAAGCACTGTCAGTATAAAATTGGAACTGTGGCTGCTGAATGGTTATTACACCTTAGGGTTCAAAACTTTAAATTAATTATCATTAGGTCTAAAGGAGAGAGGAGAAAAAAATCCCTAAGGTTATATCCAAATGGATTAAAGTAAAATGGAAAATAAATGGTTGCTCACACACCTTCTAGTCCGGAACTTCAAAATAAGGACTAGGGAATGTATTTCCCATGATGTCCCAAGTTATTTACAGATTTATCATTAATTTTCTATTTCATATTACCACTGAACCCTGTGGCCACCGCCAGACTGTCCAAGATAGTATTTAGCATCTTCACAATTTAAAGACAAGGAAGACAGGTAACATTAGGGTGGGGGGTTGAACACTAAAGGATTTATGCTAAATTACTCATCTGCATCAGGCAATTTCTTGCTTTTATATAGATAAGAATAGTGAGTCTGTTAATTATTCACTTTGGTTGACATTTTCCTAGCACTCTGCACTTCGCTGCATATAATCTTGCAAAATATTACCAGTCCCGACTGAAACTTTATAATTCAGAGAATTATTTCTTTGGGAAAGCCTTTGTCTAGTTTAATCAGCTTCTCCTGGGGGTAAGTTATATTATAAACTCAAGGAAAAAGTATTTTGAGAGGCAGTTGTCCTCTCAGTTGTTGTGAAGATGTGGTACTCAAATGCTTTGACTTAAGACATATTTATAAAAGGTGTCTTATCCAACTCCACACAAATGTAACTTCAGCCAGCACAAAGAAACACTTTCTGGTAGTTTGGATGGCTGTGGACCATGAGGAGTCCTGGAGCAAATCCTGTTCATCTGTACACAGAGCATGAGCACTCTCCTCTGCAATCACTGAGAACTGAGGAACTGTAGGCATTCAAAATGGGAGAAGGAACAAGATGAACCTAAATGGGCATGAGAGAGTGAACTAGGATGAAAAAAACAGCTCACCTGAGGGAGAGCAGTTCAAAACTGGAACTAGAAGTGCTGCAGGTAATAACAATCACACAGTGGTAGAAACTAGAAAGGGAAATCACGACTGGGTTAGAAAACATGGCAAGACAAGGGAAAAAACAAGAGTCGGGGAACAGGATGCAAGTAAAGAAAGAAAGTGGTCAGTGTGCAAAATTAGCTGTGAAGGCATTGTAACATTGAGATTGAGAAGGGATCTGGAAAGGGCAAATGGTGAGGCAGTGGTACAGATCTCAGGAGGAGCTCTGCCACTAGAGGGAACTGGGACAAGGCACATACGGTGCCATGGCTGCAGGAATGCACACACAGGAAGAACAGGAAGGCTAATGGAGAAGCAAAAACTGGGACTAAGCAAAAACTGGTGGAAATGATAGGGTCTGACTGCACCAGAAGATCACGTGTGGCAGAATTCTGGAGTGAGGGAAGTAACTGGATAATGCCCTGGTGCATCCTGTCATTATGGAAAAGGCATACGAAGTGTTTTGCATAAAGCCTACCTCATCAGTAGGAAAGTCTCCTGATAATTCAATAAATTACTTAACAAAGAAGGAATCAGCAGGTAATAATCAAGTGTCCAAAGAAGGAATGCCCATTGTTTATGTGCTATTTGCAAAGCTCTAAGCTTCTCAATTTGTAAAAAATGTCTGGATCCAAGTACCAAGAGAGGGGTCTACAAATTCAAGTTCACCTTATTCTCTACACCTGGCAGTGACAAATGACCAGTATGGCTAGAAAAACTTAATGTACTATTTAATCACATACTACTATAAGCAATAACTCTGGGGTCACTAAGGAAAAATTATATTAATTTGAGTTTGATTGGTTTATGAACATGATTCCTTGACATGGTCATCAGTAAAAACAGGAAACTGCCTCAGTAGCAGCTTGAAAAATTCACCAGCTTCTGCTTTTAGTAAAATTATACAGACCTAACCTTTTCTGTTGGAAAATAACACACTTCTCAAGCACATGCAGTGATACAGTAGCATTTTGTCATTTTCCTTTTTTATATGGGGGATGTATTTATCTTTCAGCATGATAAATAACAAGTTCAAAAGAACTGTGTACATTAAATGATGCCAAAGCATAAAAGTGGCAATGCTGCTTCATATTGCAAGAATATAAGTAGATAAAATGTACAATAGTTCAAAGTATTTTCAGGACCTTTACATTTTATTATTGGTATGTAAATAAGTGCTAAAATATGAAGAAAATAAGGCAATTTTCAGTGCTATAAAATTTATACCAACTAAATTATTTTTTTAGACACGAGGGAGAGGAGACGAGGCAATGCCTCACACATCAAACACATTACCATGACTTTCACATGCCCTAAGATACCTACACTGACATAGTAAATTTCACTCACTTGTTCAAAATATTTCATCTTTCTGAAAAAAAAACTGAAAACAAATTTGTAAATTTCCCTTTAATATTTCCTTCCAAAATTCACTATCATCTTCTATTATGCAAAAAAGAAATGGGCAGCTTTTCATTACTAAACAATAACATGAATCTCTGTCCCTTTCTACTGTTTTAATACCTGTCTGTTTTAATGCCCTGGCCCATCTGGTTTTCATCTTGACTGTTAATCTTGCCACCAAATATCAGCAAAATCTGAGAAAGTATGCACAACCTCCAAAGTCATAACATGGACTACACATAATACAAAATCAGGACCATATACGAAATGATCAGAAAACAGAAAAAAACTATTCTCTCATCTTAGACTGTCCTAGCACTTTAGAAGGTATATGATTTTAAATTGCAGTTGTAATTGTGAAGTTAATGGCATCCCTTTGGACGTCATATTTCACTTAAAGATAGTTTAACTTTTGGGCTTCAGATATTCAGATACTGCCATTGTTCTAGGATTTTTTCCCTCTTTGTGGCTGTCTTTGTGTGCAGCTAGGATTGCTTTTAAAAGATAATATAACTAATTTGCTAAAAAGCCTTAAGAATAAATAATTTAAATTTTCCATTTTATTTCCAAAATGAATGCTATTTCATTGTATTTAAAAGAATTGCTATTGTATATATTCTATGTATTATACTTCTGTTACAAAACATGCATGTGGATAACTACACTTCAAAGCACTTGATTTACTATTAGAAAAGACAGTAATGTTTTGCAAAACAATTTTTCCATCTTAGCTTAATCACAACCTTAATTGTAAGTCAGCAAATATTTCTAGGTATCTGTAACAAACATTGTGAACAGGATGATTCTGATTACACAGTTTTTCCTAGAGACCATATCTTCCTGCTCTAAATCACCTGTGTTGCAGCCCTACAAATTCAAAAGCAGATGAGCACCATCTAGTTGTTTCTATATCAAAACTGCTGTCCTTTTCTTTAAAAGTATGTACTAGTTTTGATAATATTCTTTTCATAAACAGTAAGATGTTAAATAATCGTAATTGGTTTAGGTGTATTTAAGCATGAACTTCCTTTGTACTGTTTAATATTTATTGCTAAATGAATGCAAGAAGATATTCTAATAAACCAGGAACTTAGCAGATTTTGTCTTGCTCAGCTCTATCATGTGCGTTTGCAGTAGGATTTGTGGCTAGACAGAGGATATTTCAGCATCATGCATCAGCAGGAATGATCTCAGGAATGCCTTTGCACTGTTCTCAGAAATGGGAGTGAGACCTGCTAGTACAGTCAGGCTCTGTCAAAGTACTTAGAAAAGGGGAAAGTAGCAAAACTATGAGATACAGCTTCCTAATGTGGGATACACAACCATGGCTCTTCAGTCTTTCCTAATGAAAACACTTATCAGTCAGGAGGATTTCACTTTCTCTTTTTCAACTGTAGAATGTTTTAAAGTATTTGGGGAACACAATCAGGATTTTTAGTCCCAATTTCAGCAGCATTCTCCTTGTTGCATACAGCAGAAATATTTCATGCAGACTGCAAGAAAGTGCAGAATCAGGATCTTTGTTGTAATCCGCTCACTTGCAGACTAATACAGCAGACTATCCACTAAAATTTAAAATTGGTAATTTTATGTATGAATTCTTTAGTTTGTCAGCATGCTTCCCTGCAGTATATATACTAGCACCAGAAGAAAAAAGCTATTCGGCAAAAACTTAATACCTAATGAGACCTATATAAGCCTGCCGATAAAAAAAGTCTGGCAGGAGATCAAAGAAGGTCATTGTTTTGTTTTTACAGTTTCCGAAATAAAAATTATCTTCATGCTTTAAAACCTCCTAAGGTTGCATATTCAAAGGCACCTGGAGACCTACACTATATTCTAGACATTAATTTAATAAATCTAGAAAGACAGTCGCACACACATCCTGAAATGCGCCTATTTCTTTCATTTTGGCTGTTAAAAAATCTCCAAGCTACAAACTAAACAAGTTTAATCATTGGACTGGGATGAATAAAATTACCTATTCTTAGAGACAACAGAATACAAGTAAACCAAAGCTGAATAATTGCGTATAGGTCTATAGACTTAATGAAGGAGTTCCTATGGGACAGCAGGAAAAAACAAAGTACATTTATATATGTCTTCAGTATTATGGTAGAGTTTGTAAAGAATTATTAATTGGCAGAAGAAAAAAAGGGACAAACAAGCTGGACAAACAGTGATTTAACTCCTTAAAGGTAGAAGTTTGTTTTAACCAGTTATATAATTCACTTTTATTAGATGGTAGGCTAGGAAACATATAGCTGCTAGAAATTCAATTCTTCAATTGAAAGAAATGTTAGAAGCAGCTTTCCATTACTTTCCATGAGGTCAGATTTAACATGAAAAGAAACCATGTTAATATTGTAAAACAACATTCAAAGTTAAAATCATCAAAATTTACGTTCATGAACTAGTGCTAATGGCAGTGCTTCTTTGGCTTTGTTTCTTCAGGAACCAGTAAGCTAAAGAAATTTCAGAGAGAGAAAAAAATACTTTAAAACTGCGGATGGTACCTCATTTTCTATTTGGATCCTG
Organism: Emberiza elegans; assembly: GCA_024865655.1. NCBI lineage: Eukaryota > Metazoa > Chordata > Aves > Passeriformes > Fringillidae > Emberiza > Emberiza elegans. The sequence continues at coordinate 19,100,281 of JALJVW010000085.1, read as the reverse complement.
GAATACTGAGCTTTCATAATCTGGATCCTGGAAATTATTCTGATCTGTCAGATAAATACAATTTAAAATAAATAAACTAACAAAATAAAAACAAATATAGAAGAGCTGGTAATTTCACATTTTAAAAAGTTAAAATACCCAACACATTCTATAGACCTTTATTAGGACCATTTTGCCAACCAACGCCTACTATGCTTCCTAAATCAAAGTGTGGTAATCATGAATTAGTTTTAAAAAGACAGAAAAATAAAACAAAGAAACAGTTCAATATCTCTATCAGTCTGCTACCCCCACTGGAAGTTGAACAGTGTATCAGAATACTAAAACAAAGTCACTGGCAAATTTCCAAGGTAACAGCTGTAACATACCCAGCAAAGTCATAAATCATAACAAACAATGCCTGCAAGAACAGAGACCATCTAAATAAAACCAAAAATGGTTATGATTCTCTGTTTCTTGGGAAGATCCATAATCTTAACCAATACTTAGCTAGGCTGTCGATTATCAACCCAGCCATGGTGCTCCAGATCACTATGTGCTTTCTGCATCCATGAAGCAAATCCTTTGAACATCCAATCTAAATCTACAGAGCTGGGTGTGCTTGTATAAGCAATCTCTTTCACAGATATCTGTAAGATGCCAAAGGCCTTCCTATTGCTTTTTCATCTCCTTTTTGTCTACACCTCACAAATGAGTTTATTCACTTTACTGTCGCAGATGCTCCTGCCTTTCATCAACCACACTGATCACATTGTGTCAGTATGTGGAAAAAAAAGAGATAATTTGTGAGAGTGGGGAAAGTTGAGAAATAGTCTGAGCCCCAGGAGAGCTCTATCTAGAGAGAAGCAAAATCAAGCCTGGTAATGTCCAATTTTTTTTCCACTCCCAGTCTTTATTCACAGTGAAAAATTTGAATTGTCCCATGCATCTCCAATGGCAGGTTCAGTCCACATCTACTGCCAAGCTAAGGAATGAATATCAACCTTCTTGCAGACAAGAAACGACTACAGTATAGACATTTCAACCACTCAGAAATGTCACAGGTAATTAAAAATATTCAAGCCCACTCTGTGAGCAGCAGTTTCACACCATGGCATCAGGGTTGTATTTGTTTTAAGGAGGAGAGCTCTCACTCCAGATGAAGTATGAGAGAACAGAAGGACTCTAGAGCTATGTCTAGAACTACATTTTTCTACCTGAGCTATGGGTACACTTATCAAAAGTGTCTCAGTTTGGTTCACATGACATGGACTCCTGCAAGCTGCAGTCTTTTTCTGGATCCAGAGAAGCAGCCAGGGTAAGAAGAATGAATACTGCAGAAGTGACCTCCTCACTCACACATCTCCCTCTTTGAATGCCCCAGTCAGCTGCTGGCCAAGAACCAAGGGGCAGGTATCTGCAGACTCTGGCATTTCTGCAGCTGTTGTTCCTGGTCCCAAATTAGTCTGGTTTGGTTTGGTTTGGTTTTTTGGTTTTTTTCCATTTGTTTTCAAGAGAGAAAAGGCAGGACAATGGCAAGGTCAAAAGAGCAAGCAAGTGTTTTTGATAGTGTGTCAAAGGAAAGTACACCAAGCATCCTCGCAACAGGGATTAGTCTTCTCTGCTAGGAACTAACACTAAAATTTTTGGTTGATTTCTGAGCTTGGGTGGGGGATTATTGTAGTCTGTACAAATCCCTGTTTACTTATTTACATATGGCTTACTGCTATAATATTTGTCTAAGAACAGATTCAGTTTAGACCTCAAGTATACATTGCAGTGAGCAGAGACTGACCTGTTTTCAGGTGGGAGAAAGAGGTGGCATTGCTGACAGGCAGGAAGCATCAAGGATATCATTGTTGGTGCCAGGCAATATTAGCATATGCAATTTAAGACTTTTCATTTCCAGTACTAATGAAAGTCCTATTTTCTCTTCCTTATGTAATAAAAATTTAGGCCAGGCTGCATGGAGCTCTGAACAACCTGGTCAAGTGAAAGATGTCCCTGCCTACTGCAGGTGGTTTGGAACTGCATGATCTGTAAGTTCCCTTCCAACCCAAAACGTCTTCTGATTCTGTAAGAACTCACAGTCACTAAGCAGTGGTTTTACTTAGTAAAAGCAGTTGACCAATTCAGTAAGCAAACTACATGGCTGATGATTCTCATAACATTTTTTTTCCCTAAAGATTTTTCTCTCTTATGTTTATGAAGAAGTGTAGTAGCCAAAAGTCATTGCCAAAGATCTGCTTCCTTCCTGACAATCTTACCTGGACCTCAGCCATGTTCCTCCCCTGTTACTCTCTCATTTCCCTGAAACTGTTTTGTTCACTGTGCTTCCTTTTGGTTTCAAATGCTGTTAAGAGAGAGTAAACCCCTTTCCTAAAGAACATGTAAAAATCTATTATGTTTACTCCATGCTATGGTCAAAACAGCAGAGCTGTACCATTTTATCACAATTAACTACAGCCTTTTGAAAAAATGAAACTTGAGTTGAAATGTTTCTGTTGAGTTTAACAGGACATAAGGGCACCCAGGAAAAAAGCAATGAAAAATTGGTAACTAATTAATTCTAATAGCATTCCTTTGCTTCAGGGTAGTAGGAAGGATTAGATCAGACTAAGAAAACAGATGCCTCTCCTGACGTGTTGAAAATATATCATTGCTGGTTTCTCACATTAAAAAGTAAAAACGTTTACATGAGCTGCCCTATGCTACTTTGTTGGTACCTGCTCATATTCAGAAACAAAACCCTTCAGTCCTTATCAATGAATCACTTTTGTTAGCCTTGAATTTAATAAATAACATCTGTATCTCTGTGGATCAGATAGCCTACTTTCAGATGAGGAAAACAAGAACAATGTTCCTATGATGTAAAATAAAACTATTGCAAAAATTCCTAGCTATTTTCCTTTTAGTTTCTAGGAGACTTCTGAAACTCAGGTAATACTGAAAAGTGATACAATAATTGTTTTAAAAAATTAAGGAACTGCTTTCCCCACAGGATTTTAAGTTTAATCATGGTCCTGATTTTTTCTTTTTAACCAGAAGCATTGGGCAGCTTTGATTCAAGTAAAGATCATCTTCCAGCATGCTTCTTTCTTGTGGTGTGATGGATACAGCCTACTTTCCTAAATCCAATGTGCTTGTTTATTAGCAAAAGATTCTTTCCTCATTCTTGCTCCACCCAGCCCCTACCCCCCAAATATGTAAATTTCCTGTGTTCAGTAATCAAACATAACTTTTGCAGCAATACGTGTCAGAGACTAGATTCATAGTCAGGTTATAGTGATCCTGATGTTATGATCACAGACAGGTCTGGTACTTTGACATGATTTTCCTTTTTCTCACCGAGGCCAGATATTAATAAAGTCCTGAATTCATTTCTCATACAAGATAGGGTCACAGTCTGGAAAAAACAAGGATCACCACTGAATAATGCAAAGTAGAGAGGCCATGCATAACACCGCTGTCAAAAATGAGGCCGTAGTTGACAATATGCTGTCTTTAATAATGAAGCACACCTAAGTTCCTCATCCTGAAGAGTTCCTTCTGCCCTCCCCAGCTCTCTCCCTTCCCCCTCCAATTTTTTCTCAAACGGCTTAGTGCCACTAAGAGGGCACAGCAAATAACAATGATATTACCATTGTGTGTATGAAAGGGATAATTTCTTAAGCCTGTTTCACCTTCAAAGATATTTCATCATGGATATACAGTATGAAAATTGTGTGTCCCACTACTTAAGGTCTCTGCATTTAAAACAAGAGAAGAGAAATGTTATCCTTGGTGTAGTTGTAAAATTCAAAATGCCCTTGACATTTATTACACTAGAATTATGATGAGTCTAATTTGTAGTAGACTTGTCAAACTGCTGGAAAGCATACATCATTCCAGTAATATTTTCTGTGGGCTTCTAATACGACATCCACATTCTAGATCCAAAGTGCCTCCTTTATAGGAAATAGGAAGGACATAGACCTCGCTCAAAAAGACACAGACCTCGCTCATTCTGTTGTTTCTCCCAAGCTTTGCTGCTCCTGAAGTTTCTTTCTGTAACAACACCTTGTCTCTTCCTCAGCCCTAAGAAACATTAAAATCCTTTTATAACCCAATATATTGCCAGCAAGAACTCCTTGTTCCAACTGGAAGGCAAAGCAGATGAATTCCACATCACTGAGTATATTCCTAGAGCATGAATACTTTTACAATCCCATTTGAGACTCTATATAGTACTTTTTATTTGAGCAAGTCTAGAGATGCAACTTTTTTCCCAGTAATATATTCACTCCCTTATTGCCTGACACATTTTTGCTGCTATCTGCAAGTCCTACATGAGAGTGCCACAAGTTATTTCTTTGCCCTGATGTTCTGCCATTTTTGAGAATTTTGGGTTTAGGCCTCATTTTTACAAATCCTTTAACAGTTTGAGATGTTCAACCTAAACATGTCTTGTTTCAGAGGAAGGCAGATGATATTTTCTAAGACTATAAGCAACTTATCAAGACAAAAGTAGTTAACATAGGCCATGAACAGGCAATGAATTTGTCATTCAACTGTAACAATTCCTGTACGTACATTGCCTCTCATGAATATTTTTTTTCAAGAGTCAGTGAGAAAAGGTCATTAGGCATTCATTTGTTTCTAGGTAAGAGCAGAGTTTTTGGCAGCTGTTGAACAATCTGCAATGCTACAAATTAACAGGTTAATTCCATAGTGACTTCCCTATAGCTCCATATCTTAGTAACAAAAATGCTCTGTATATGCCACCCTGAAAGATAGGCAAAATTATCACAAAAAGTCTAGTCATGGCTCCAGTCAAGCCTACTGCTCATGCCCAGTGTTTTTATGGCTAGCCATATCTTCATGAGTCTCAGCCAACAAAAACCAATGTGAACATTTCAACTAGATGAACAGAAATTATGTTTGAAAATGTTATGCAGTGCTGCTGGGCGTCATGAAAGGATAGATTTTTAAGTTTTTCAATAGGCATATGGAAATGTAACATACATGTGGCAAATTAACATAATGCAGCATGGTAATCTCTTAGTTCACATGATGTCTAGCTTTGTGCTACACTGTATCAGAACTACATGAGGTGAAAGAATGCAGAAATTTAAGTAGTTAGATAACCACTTCAAAATTATCTCAGACTTTGTAAAACAATCTTTGATCTAAAATTTTGGGATGCCTTATAAAATAACAGTCCTGTTATGTGTCTCTGGGTTTCAGTATCTTTCAGTTTGAGGATCTCTTCAGCTTTTCCAGTAGATCTTTGTGTCACTTTTTAAATTTTCATATCCACTGGGTTATTGCATAACAAATACTGTTCATATTCCAAATCCCTGCTAAGTGATCTATATATCTGTAGCTCATTCTTAACTGCAGAGCACCCTTTTATCCTGTTTTGCTATGTTTTGAACAGTCTGACAAAGTTGCTGACTCTTCACATAGGGTTCATTGTATTCTGATGATACAAATATATTTTATCTCTGCCTTGATGAAAGAGAAATTAGAATCCAACTTCAAACAACTGAAAAGCAAATGGGTTAATCTTTAGCACTCCCAAGTCTCCCACTTGCCATTTACCTTCTTATAATCCATTCCAATTTTTTTTTCCATTTAATATTAGCTGGCCCATAACCATTACTAGCTTAACTAGAATTGCATAAAAGATTCATTTGGTTCCTCATGACCAAAAACATATGATGAGCAGTAGAAACAATCAGAATGGGTTGGCTCTACTTGAACATAAATGGACATTTATCTAACATTTGTAATTTGTTCCTTTGCTTCTTGCCGACAATCTACTTTCACATGTCCTGAGAGTTACAGTTTGCTCTGCTGCACTTCATCCACCCATTTACTGTGATAATAGGTTAGCTAAGCAGAACTGGAAGCATACAAAACCTTTTTGCAGTTCTTAATCTAGATGGTGTTTAAACATTTGAAAAAGAGGAGGAAGATGGACAAACAGAATTAAAGCAAAGCAATTTTTAGGATCAATAATTTTAATAGAATTTACAACACAAAAAAGCATTAAATTATGAGAATTTCAGTTGACTCTATCAGTACCTTTTATAAATGCTCACTAAAAACTAAGTGCTTTGTAGCATTCTGGAGGATAGCATTCCTAGTAGTAACCTATTCACAGAATTCTGGAATACATCAAGTTGGAAGGGACCCATAAATATCATTGTGTTCAACTCCCTGTCCCTCACAGAAATATATAAAATTAACCATGTGACTTAGAGCATCAACCAGGAACTCCTTGAACTCTGTCAGGCTTAGTGCTGTGACCACTTCCCTCAGGAACCGGTTCCAACAACCAACCACCTGCTCAGTGAAGACCCTTTTCCTAATTTCAGTCTGAAGTTCCTTTGACACAGCTTCATTCCATTTCCTTGTGACATATTGCTGGTCACCAAAGAGACATAAGCATTTCCCTTTCTGCTGCCTGCCTTGAGAAAGGTTTAGATTGCCATGAGGTCACCACTCATCTTTCTCTTTTCCAGGCTGAACAAGTCAAGTGATCTCAGCTGCTTGTCCTAAGTCTTGCCCTCGAGAACTTTCGGCATCATGGTCCCCCTCACCTGGAGACTCTCTAGTACTTGGATGTCCTTCATGTATTGTGATACGCAAAACTGCATACAATCATGTGGAGGCTACAGCAGTGAAGTGCTGAGGACAATCACCTCCCTTGACTGGCTGGCAGTGCTGTTCCTGACGCACCCCAGGACACGGTTCACTCTTTTGGCTGCCAGGACACTGCTGACTCATATTCAATTTGCCATATGTAGCCACAGCCCTCTTCATAGAGAGCAGGCAGGCACAACTTCCCAAGGATATTTCCTGGGAATCTCAGCAAGGAACCTCAGAGAAAGAGAAAACAATTCTTATCTCTACTTGCTGCTCCTATTATTTTGCACATGTGGAATGTGTTAGGAAGATTGTTTACCTGAACAGATTTGGTAATTGGATTCTGTTGAAGATTGTTTTGTTTCCTTGGCCAATCACTCAAAGCTGTGTCCTGGTTGTCTCGAGACAGTCATGAGTTTTCTTTAGTATGTAATTTAGTATAGTATAATAGAGTATATTTTTAATATAGTATAGTATAATGTAATATAATATAGTTTAATAAAGCAATTATTCAGCATTCTGAATCAATGAAGTCAGATGCCAATCATTTCCTGCAGTGGGGGCACCCTAAATTACAATAGCCATCATCAGTGTTGAAAACAAGCAAAAAAGGCATTAAATATCTCTGCTTTGTCTATGTCCTTGCTTAGGAGGTGACTGACCCCAACAGTAACAGACCAATATTACTTCTGATTCTCCTTTTGATATTAACATATTTTTAAAGCCCTTATTGTTGTCCTTCCCAACCCTAATCAAGCTTTGGAAACAGGAATTTTATCCCTACAGTAATGACCAGCATCTCTGTACTCCTCCCATGTTGCCTGTCCTTGTCTCTTATGTCCATATATTTTCCTCCTCTTCCTAAAATCTAAAAGATCCCTACTCAGGCAGTCTTCTGTGCCACTTGACTTCTGATGTTTTGGAATTGCTTGTCTATCTGTCCTGAAAAATCTGTAACTGTCCATTGCAGAACCCCATCACAGGACTCATCCCATCATTTTTGTCCTATGCCAATGATGTAATCAATATGGCACAGAGCCAAAGCCTCTAGTTCTTATTTTTTATTCCTTATGCTGTTCACATTTTTTATAAGGACATTTCAAATGTACTTCATGTAATGAGCACATTGTGGACCTCACTAGCACACGATCCTTCAAAACTTGGCATGCTACCCCCACGCTTATCTCTAGGGAACCTGGTTTTATCCCCTTTCCATTTTAAATCTAGTTTAAAGCTCATTCTGTGAGCTCTGCTAACTGCTGTGCAAAGATCCTTTTCCCTCTGAGACAGGTGTATCCCATCTGCTGCCAGCAGGCTCAGTGTCACCATAGACCAAAACCCATGATCAAAAAACCCAGAATTCTGCCAGTGACACCAGGCTCACAGCTAGGTACCGATTTGCTGGTTCTTCCAGCAACTTCCATCATCATTTCCTGCAACTGGAAGGATAGTGAACATTACTTCTGCTCCTGATCCCTTAACCTATAGTCCCAAGGCCCTGAAGTCTCTCCTGATTGCCTTCAGGCTCTTTGTTGCAACTTCACCATTGCCTACAGGAAAAATCAGTAGTAGCTAATAATCTGCGAGTCATACCAGAGGATGAAGTTCTCTCATCATATCTTTAACCCAGGTCCCAGGAAGGCAGAAGGCCTGTTCTCTACAAAATCGGGTTGCAGGTGGTTTTGTGGTGGGTATTTTGTTTCACATTCAGAACACCACAGTCCTGGTCTACAGCACAGGGTGAAAGATGGCATGGACCAGTTCCACAACACCTTACACTGGTCCAACTCAGATAAGTTTCCACTCCTCCTTCAATAATGTATTCCCATCCCTGCTTCTCACTGGCACTCTTGCTCAGAAGTCATGCACTGACAATTCAGGGAGGTGATCTTGCTGAAAATTCCTAGTATTAAAGGATAAATCTGGTTGGAAGGGATTTTGGGAATTTGTCTAGTAACCTACAAAACTGAACTCAGACAATATTTGCTGGGGTCCTTGTGCACTGTGTTCTTGAACACTTCCAAGAACAGATATCCCACAACCCCTCTGGGAAACCTGCTCCATTTCTTGGCCCCGTTACCTCAATCTCTCCTCCAAGACCAAATGTTCCAGTCATCCTGATGGCCCTTCACTGAACTTACTGCAGTTTCTCCATGTCCTCCTCCTATGGAAAGAACCCAAACCACACTTCATTATTGCCATAAGTCCTCCCTGTCCAGGTGCGGGATTTTGGATATTAGTGAATTTAACAATGTTCCAATCAGCCCATTCAGGTCCCTCTGAATGGCAGTCTTAAACTCAGCGGGACAGATATTACCCATCAGTTGGAGTCATAAACGTTCTTACAGCATCAAGGCTCTCAAAACTTGAAATTTTAGAAACATAAAAATAAGTATTTCAGTTAGAGTCTATCTAACCCAGTAACCTGTCTCAGAGTTTCAACCTATTTATGGTTTCAGGATTTCCTGAACTAGGCATAACTGTGAAATACTTACTAACCTGTGGCATTCACATTTCACAAAAATCCCTTCACCCAAGATTTTTCTCTTGGGAAGAGGAGAAGCCACAGAGAAAAAGGAAAACAATAATTACCTGATTTGCTTCTCCTGTGTTTTGCTCCTTTGGAATGTGTTTGGAGATTGTTTATCACTTTGGGATTGTTTACCCCCTTGTTTACCAAGGTGGTTGTTTCATTGGTTTCTGCTGCGTGTTGTTTTGACTCAATGGTCAATTGGGGCCAAGCTGCGTCGAGACTCTGGAAAGAGTCACGAGTTCATTATTATCTTCTTAGCCTTCCGCAAGTATCCTTTCTGTATTCTTTAGTATAGTTTAGCATAGCATTCTTTAATATAATATAGTATCATAAATATAATAAATTAATATAATATAATATAATAACATGGAGTATAGATTCATCATTCCTTCCATTGTCTAATATAAATAATATAATATAATATAATATAATAAATATAATACCTGAATTCTGTATTTATATTAATTTATATTAATAATTTATATATATATATATAACAAATTAGCAAACATGCTCAGATTCATCATTCCTTCCATTGTCTGGGGGCAATGAGTTCTACCCAGTTTAAGTTCCTCTTGTGTTGAAAAAAAAAGCTTTTTTTTTGTTATGAAGATGACTTATACTGACTTCTTTGAATGCTTGTACTTTATTGGGAAGAAAGAGCAAACAGCCTCTCCCCAGTATCCCTCTGCAGGTCACTCATCAGTGTGTACATGCCTTTTTACACATCTGCACTCACTTAGCTGCTTTCCAGAAAATATTGAGGCCCACTAAACCATATGGAATCTATCACATACTTCTGCTCATACCAGTCACCCTTCTCTGAGCCTGAGCCCTACCATATCCTGCTTGATGTGGGAGACAAGCTCTGATGACAGGATGTAGGCAAACTACAGTTAAAACTATAGTAATGTTCCTTGTTTTGCTGCCTATTCCCAAAGAGACAGTAACAGAAAGCTCCTTTCCTGTGTATACCATGCCATCCTTTATACAAGTTGGAAATTCTAGTTGGCAAGTAAAGCACTTCAGATGCTTTCAAATGAGCTTTGATCATTCATGTCAGGGAGATATAAGTTCACACCACTGGTCTCTTTGCCGTGTCCATTGCTTCTGGATGAGTCAGCTGCAGCAAATGTGAGTCCTGCTTCAGTTCACAGTCTTAACTCCAAATTTACCCTACCATTGTTTTTTCTGAGACTCAGGTAAGCTGTGGAGCTTACAGTAGGGGATGGAAACCTTAAAATGCTCTCACATGTTCAAGGAAGACCTGCCTGAACAAACACACAAGAGGACTGTGTTTTTAAACAGTATCTTTGGGTAGATTTGCCAAGTGAGAGTAGAATCATGAAGTATTTGAGATATACGTTGTTAATGCTGTCTTCCCTAGTCCAGAGCTTCATCTCCACAGAGATGTATGAAAAGCAAGAAGACTGTGTTCAGTAGTACAGTTCTACATTGCTTGGGAAAATCACAAACCTTCACAACAGAATTTTAGTACAGAGGTCAGATAAACTGGCTTTTCAACCCCTTCAGTCTCAGTTTGAACTGCAGGCAGTGAAAACTGCTCAGAAGGGAAAGGCATAAGCCATCATGAACGACACAGACACCTGCTTATTATCATGTTGTTGAGTCATACTCTCAATTACATGATAGGCTGTTATTTTTCAACATGTTGCTGACTTTTTCTTCCACAATAGGCCTCTGGGGTCACAGTGGATAAAAGACATTGTCTTACTGGGTGAATTAAAACAAGGATAGATCTCTATCCTATTATCACTGTTTCACAAAAGCAAAATAAAGCTGTGCTGTGTCAGCACATTAGCTGCAGATATAAAAACAGTGATTTCTCAATCACAGGGTAGAAAAAGAAAATAAAACTGGTCACTGCCTCACTGAAAGTAAAAAATATTAAATGCTTTTTCATTTCCTGAAAAAGGTCTCATGCTTACTTCATGTCATTTTCTTAATCATGAGCTTCACATTAGAAATTAACAAAATCATCTAATTGATGAGAACATTCAACAATTCTGTAAGACTACGCAATCCATAATGTTACACTTTCTTTATGGCAGGAAATAAATATCCCCCATAATTTTTTCCATGTTTCATGGAACACAAATAAGGACTGAGAGTAGCAGTAACATTTTTTTGACAATGATGAATACACATACATCTCACAAGCATATGCAACTATTTTCCCTAGCATTGCTCACAATGGCTATTTAAAAGCTACTTTTTCTGTTTGGTTTTTTTTTTTACTAATATCTACTACTAGTCTACATAATATATACTAAAATAAACAGGAAAAATATGAGATAGGAATTTCCTTTTGTCTGTTTAGAATGAACTAGTCTACAAAACAAAAGTGGAAAGTCAAAACAAAGCAGGAAAACAGGAGAACAAACAAGCCACTATTTGCAATCTCAGGAGGCATTCTGCTTGTGGAGGAACAAAGACTAGAATGCCTCTGAGGCTACTGAGGTGTGACTCCTCTATCTTATCATCCTGGTTTAAAGGACAGGTGTCTGCCAAGGCAGGCAGGAGCCTTACAGGAAAGGAAAATGTGACCCCCTTCCCTCCAAATTCTCACAACTTTGAAATTACAGGGCTCTCAGGCAAAGCTATTGGCAAAAGAATAACAGTTCTTTACAAGAATATATATATATATATATATATATATATATATGTGTGTGTATATAACAAGACAAACAAACAACACTAACAGCAGCAACACCAAACAGAACCAGAGACCCAGTCCCAGCCTTCTCCTTCCCCTTCGCAGCCTCTTTCCCCTTCGGTGCAGTTCCGCTCACGGCCGGCAGGGGCGCTGCTGGCTCCGGTGGGCGGGGCGGGTGCGGTGATTCCCCCGCGGCTGCAGGGGGCGCTGTGGCGCGAGCTCGGCGTGGTAAATGGCGGGCACAAGGAAAGGGTTTCCTTTATTAATTGGAAACTAATAAAAAAACAGTTACAATCCCAGCACTCATGAGCTGGAATTATTAGTTCATCAGAGAATAGTTATGTAGTCCTGAGAAAAGGATCCCAGGGTGGAGTATGTAAAGTATATCTGTCAGTCCAGTATTAATGGCAGAGAACACTGCCACCAAAACACTGCACAGTTTTGTATGCTACTTTAAAAATCAACATTCAAACTGAAACAGACACAGACAAGAACTGTTAGACTGTTTCTGTTTACCTAACAGAAAAAACAAGAAGTTTACCTTGTTAGAGTAGAGAATCACAGTTGATGTGGACAATCAGAGCTGATTTCTGGAGCTTCCTCCATGAAGGCAGAATGCAAGTTTGTAACTGCTCCAACCACTTCTTCCCACCTCTGCATCTCTAATGGTCAAGTAGCATTGTAGAGATGATAACTCCAGTTTTCATACAAGTGTTCAGGTCTTAAATACACAGACTGCTTGATTGGGATTTACTACTTTAGACTAAAAAGCTGTTTATCTGGGACATAACTCACAGTTGGAAGTTTAAGATTAAAAAAACAAATACAAAAAGTTAAAGCTGTTGTTTGCACAAATTGGAAATAAGTTCATAAATCCAACCAACCAAATAAACAAACAAACACTACCCAATAATCAATGTACAAAATCAGATTTTACCTAATAATAGCAAACGTCCTTATTTGTTCTAGGAATCTTTCATATGCCTAATGTCAAGTCCCAGGAAGGAATACACAGCACACCATCTGAACTCTGTGTCTGAGAACTTGCCTCTGTGATATAGCCTCACAATTACCATCCCAAAGTTCACATCCAATTTACAACAATAAATTAAGGGCTGGCTGAGAAGGACTCTTTTGAATTAACAAAGCAACACTTGAGAATACAGCTCTTTTTTTTTTTTTTTACCTAAATTTATTGCATTGATGGAAATTTTTGGATGGCTAGGAAACATTTAGGTGTTTATAGGGTTTTTACTTTTTTTGAACTATTACTTCTTTTTGATTAGGAGGTCAACTGAAATGTAGCTTTCACAGTTCCTTCCTTTCTCAATATAATTAACCTGTAAAACTCTTTCTTCCTAGTACAGCATTCTATAACCTGTATGTCCTAGTAAGTACTGACTGTAGAGAAATCATGTCAATATAACAGTTAATGCTGTATTCCTAGCTTTATAGACACCATGACATTACATATCATCAAGCCAAATAACAAGCTTATTTAGAGGGCATCTATGCTTACTTAATGTTAATAAGCCCCATTCATTGTCATTTTCAGAAGTTCATTGTGGTATGAAAGTTAAAACACCCTGATATATTCAAACTGGCAAAATAGCAGTTGTAAAAATAGTGTTGCATCCTTTAAGTACTAGAGGATGATAAATTCTGAGGAGTAACTGACAGCAAGACAATACTGGCAGAAGAACAGACAGCTATTAACTACCAGAGGAATTCTGAAGTAAGTCACCATCTGAAAATTAAGTTCTTAAATTAAATCCTAAAGTCAAAACTACAGTCATTTAAGAAAAAACTGTAAATTTGTGGACAGTTTCAGTATTCTGTGTATTCATTTCTGTGATAAAATGGTGGGCATCCCAAACCCAGTGTTCTCATGAATAGTCCTCGTCTGCTGTGATAATGAATTACATCTTCTTGCAATTACTACTTTTCATTGTCTCCGCAGTGTAGAATCAGAACATGCAGGTGTAATTGCACATTTCAGCACATTTGCCTCTAGCATCTATAAAACCTGCTACTACTTTTCAGCTAAAGGCTCAAACATAGCCTGTGGGTTTTTTTACTGAGGATTTTCAATGCATGTTTAAATCTCTCCTACCTCCCCTTCTGGACTTGCCTCCAGATCAATGTTTATAGATGCTGCATTAGACAAGACTCTCTTTTCCTTGAGGCACAGTTAAGAACCTTGGTAAAAATATTTTATTATTGCCTAGCAAAGAACTGTGTAACATACTGACAGAAGTACAAAGGATAGGTAAATAAAAACAAGTATATATACACAGATCGACTGGTTACTTTGTACACATAGTGAATACATAAGTGAAAGGAACACATTCAGCAGAGGAAGCACCCAAGAACTTATGCTCAACACTTGCCACAGATCTAGTGCATCACCAATGCCCTGGAAATGAAACAAACCTTATCAATGCCAAAATGTTACATACTAGATTAACAGATCCTAAAAAGCATTAGTAAAGCCATCTGCTCAGTAAACTCCTAGGAGTCAAGATCTGAGTCTGTCCACAAAAGTATGAATGTGCATAATGGACCACATCAAAACCTTTTCAGGTCAGCACTGTCTCTCCAGTGCAAAATGACTGAAAAAGAAAGAACAAAAGAAAAATGTGAAGTGTTCCCAGTACCTTCTCAGAGTTCAGCAATATACAGTTCAAGGCTCTACTAAGGGAAAGGTGTTTTTTTACATTTTTTATAGTCTTAAACTGGTTTTCACTAATTTGCTGGATTTGCTTCAGAAATCATGTGGTTTGCCAGCACTCTGAACACTTCCACAGCCTCATGAGGCACAATATGGAAATATGTCTTCTGAGAAGACCCCATCTGGTAGTCTCTTTTGGTACTAACTGGCTGTTGTTGGGAACATACCTCTCCATGTTCACCTTCTGCACACGCTCGTGATTTTAAGGACCTCTAGTACATCCCTGTTCCACTGTTTCTTTTCCAAGCAGACAAGTCCTTGTCTGAATAGATATTTCTCAGATGGAAATCACTTAGTATCCTTGTGTTGCATCTCTGTTGTTCTCCCATGTCAGCTATATTATTTCTCAGATTATGAAATTAGCATTAGATATTGAAGATTTCAGAACAGCATCCATTTGTACAACTATATAGTAACTCCTGAGCTCGTGAGTTGCAAAATAAAGCTATGCAGCATCATTTTCCTCCATGTGCTCCTTCTTTCTCACAACACATCTCCTTACAATCACTAATTCCCATATTTTATTAAACATTTTATCAATTTTCCCTGGGAAAAGCATGACTTTTTCTCTAACTTCCCTCTGGTATCACATTTGCTACACTCCAGCCTTCGAGCACTACAGCTGGCTCCTGTTAGGGCTCCCTAACTATAGTTGATGGCACTGTTGCTCTCAAGCAGTTTTACATGCTTTGGTAAACACTGTCTCACAGTGCTCTTTACTGACCCCTGTTTTGCTGCCTTTTTCTGTTACTTGTTTTCTCACTTCAGACACTGCAGTTTGGGCCACCAGAGAGTTGAGAGACCAGCAGTTCTCTGATGCTGTACTTTCCTACAAACTAAAATTCTTCAGGAATGCCTCTTTAGGACTCCTTATGGCAAACAGTCACACAGAAAATTCACTCTGAGTTTGGCTTTGCCAAAACTTCATGGCATCCTGGCCTCTATCAGCAGTAGTGTGGCCAGCAGGACCAGGACTGCTGATTGTCCCCCGGTACTAAACACTGGTGAGGTCACCAAGTACTGTGTCCAGTTCTGGGCCCCTCAATCCAGAAAGAACTTTGAGGAGCTGGAGCAGTTCCATAGGAGGACAGTGGAGCTGGTGAAGGGTCTGGAGCACCAGTCCTGTGAGGAGCAGCTGAGGGAGCTGGGGGTGTTTAGCCTGAAGGAGGCTCAGGAGGGACCTCATTGCTCTCTACAACTCCCTGAAAGGTAGCTGCAGCCGCCTAAGGGTCAGTCTCTTGTCACAGGAACTAGTGGCAAGATGAGAGGACATAGTTTTAAGCTATAACAATGGCGGTTTAGGCTGGATCTTAGGAATAATTTTTTAACGGAAAAGGTGATTAGATATTGGAATGGGCTGCCCAGAGAAGTGGTGGAGTCACTGTCCCTGGAGATATTTACAGAAAGCCTGGATGTGGCATTCAGTTTACAGAGTGGGGTTGGCTAGACTCGATGATCTCAGAAGTATTTTCCAACCTAATTATTTCTGACACTGTTTCCAGCAGCATGCGGCTGTGCCAAGCCTTCCCGGCGCCAGAAAGGGCCGGAGCTGGGCCGAGCGTACTCCATTTCCGACCAGGCCCGCGGCCCCACGGCCGCGACAGGGCCCTGGTGCGCAGGCGCGGTGGGGCCATGCGCGGGGGCGGGTTTGAACCGTGGCGGGCGCTGCGAGCTGCCTGGGCGTGCTGCTAATGGAGCCCGCGCTGAAAGGTACCGGCTCGGCAACCCTGCGGTGGCTTCTCCCGGCACGGCCGAGAGGAGCCGTGGGGCTGGCGCGGGCTCCGCGCTGCCCTTGCCCCGTTTCTCCTTGCGGCTCTTGGCGCAGCGCTTCCCGGCAGGGCGGGTGGCGGGCCGCTGTGGAGGCCCCGCGGGCGGCTCTGGCCCGCCGCGAACCCGCCCGATCCCGGCTGCGGGGCCTGGGGGTCGGCCCGGGTGGGAGCGGGCTGTGCCCGGCCGCCTCCCTCCGCTCGTGTGCCACTGCAGGGTGCTCCCCGGTGGGGCACTGCCCGCCGAACCCTCTGTCCTTCCTGCTCCGGTCAGTCGCGGCTTTCTTCTGCATCTCAAAATTTCTGCCTCGATAAGTTGCCCTCTCATGGCCGGTTTCCTCTGCGATCACCGCCTTCTCTGAGAACTTTTGCAAGTTCTGCTGACGTTTGCAAGAACCGATCTTTACTGAGAGATCTTCTAGCTCAAAAAGCGCAAAGCGCTTCCTCATTTTCCTTTTCATCCACTGTACAAAAACTGCAAAAAGCTTTGCCTTTCGCTGGAATATATTTTATTAGCTTAAATTGACTAATTATTATGTATGTAAAATACACCTTTTATCCTATGGCAAGTGCATGGAGTTTTGTAGTAGCATCCCTTTAAGTTCCTGGTTAGACCTTTACTGAAATGTTCTGATGTGTTTTTCCAGGAGAATTTTAGCTATGAAAGTTCTAAAATATTTTATGTAAGAGGAAGATACTATCTTTTCAAATTCAAGTGCATTGTTTTTCACTACTGATCTATCAAGGAAGAAAGCAACTCTGGCAGAATCTGCCCCAGTCTGGTAGCAGAATGAACACAGTTAAAAGCACATTGGAGTAGACTAGTCTTAAATTCCCATTTATATCTGAAGTCGTAGTACTGATAATAAGATTTTTCCCAGTGCTTTGCATGAGGAAGTGCTTTGTTTCACATTTCTCTTGTATGTCAAAAATATTTCTAGTAATTGTAAAAATACTTTATAAGAGTACTTGTATTGTTATGAAAAATTGGGGCATTATTCTGGTTTTCATTTCGGAAGAAGACAGATGAGATTACATAATAATTAATCAGAAGAATATGCTTAATTATCTTAGCAGCTAAGATAATTAAGCAATATTTGCTAAGGATGACCCTTTTAAAATTAAACTCTTGGTTTCATTCATGAGTTCTTAGACTTGTCTGGTCTTTCATGAGGTTGTTTTTGGTGAAGTGCCATTTCTCCACTTTTTTGGATTTTTCTGATTTGCCATTCAATATGGGAAAGTGGCATGGCCAGTGGAACTGTAGGTCACTTTGGTCCCTGTCCTATGTAAAATTAATGAAGGGATTGTTATGTGTTTTATTTGTTTATCACTCCTTGTCAGTACTTCTGTCTTTGGTTGGTTGCTTGAAGATATCCTTAAGCAGGGCTGACTTGATTCCTTGAAGAGTTTATTAATCTGCTTAATGAAGCAAGCTAATTAAATCTCAATATCTCAAGTTGATATGGCAACTGATAAGAGACTTTATTAGCCCCTGTTATATGTACTTAATTTTGGGTATTTCGATATAAATAAAATGAAAATTGAAGTCAATTGGAAACTGTTAATTAATATTTCTGCAAAATTTTCTGGGAGTTTGGGCAAGGAATAATTCTATTGTGATGACTGTTGTTCTGGAAGTTGTGTTGTATCAACTGGTTTCAAATTTTTAACTAATCTGAAGATTAAAAGTGATTAAATAATGGTAAGGGTAAGCAGTCATGTAAAGATAATGTATTGCTTGTTAAGCTGGTAGTGCATTTTAAATAGATAAAGTAGAAAGTTAGCTAATGTCAGACTTCTAAGTTATTTCCATTACAATTAATTTAGGGGACATAAATACACTAAAAAAAATTCTGCTGCTAAAGTCTGACTCTCAATTTACTAAAAGCTGTATTTGCAACTGAATGCAATATGTATAAAATAAACTTCTATTGGAATGGCAGTTTAATCAGTTTTACCATGGTATATATTTCATTAGTTGTTGTTTTCTGTCTTCTAATCCAGGTGTTTCTGCCTTTGTGGAAGTTTGGTCGTCTAACAGAACAGAAAATTACTCAAAAACCTTTGAACAGCAGCTTCTTGATATGGGAGCAAAAGTAAGAAGACTATTTCAAAATAAATGGAATAAGAAAGATCTTAATTATAAATTAGCTTGCTTGTTCTACTTGTCACATATATTTCTTTTTAGTATGAGTTTTTAAAGGGCAAGGAGGCAGAAAATCAGAGACCTGAAAATAGACCAGTGTGCTGTAATATTCTTGCTACTGACAGATGGGAAAGGCATTTAAAGCCTTTCTACATCTACAGACCTCTTTGCATATTAATGTGATAGCATGCTTCTTGTGGGAAGTATTGGGCTTGCTACAGACTGTGGCAAAGCAAATCTAAGTCTTGTAAACCTGTGGTTTACAAGCGTGTATCTTATACGGTTTGGTTTTCATCAACTTGTAAACAGCTGCTCTGTTGTTAGTACAATGTTTCCTAACCAAAGTACCACAACACTTTATTCTTCCATTCACTCTCCCCAAATTTGTATCAGTTCCAGAAAGTGTTAGTAAAAATACATCCTAGGAGTTTCAGTATATGTCTCAATGATTTTTTTCTGTACCAGATATAGTTGGCTTGTAGGTGCAAAAGATGTTTAATTGCCAGCTGTAACATTTCAACCAGAGACCAAAGTCAAACTGGCATCTTCGCTCTTGCACATTGTCATTTGTTAATGGAGATTTTTATAGCCATAATTTTTATTATTCTAAAAAAATACTTGTGTGGATCCCCAGTGCTCTTTAAAATGGGCATGTGTAGATGTCTCTTACTGTAATTTAGGAAATCTTGCTGCTCTCCCCAAATCTTCTCTTTCTCTATGAAGTAAGCTGAGTGTGACAAAACAGTTAGGGTAACTGGTTTTGTTATTAAAGCAAACACAACTCTCAATAAATAACTCGAGTAAAAGAAATATTTCTATGCTGTACTGTCAGACCTGTGTAATTCTATTCTTATGATGTAAGACTTTTTTCTCACAGAAAACATGGCAGAAGCATAAGGCTTCAAAATTCTTCAAAGGGGTCAAAATAACCAAATATGGTGCAGGCAGATGATACAGATGAGCCTATTTAGTATATCCCTATGACTGGATAGGGATGGTCATGCCCCTTCCTTATTCCAGGCACTTCTCTGTTATTGGCTGGGCATGTGGTACTAAGCTGGCTTAGTTCACTGTGTCAGGAAATTAAATTCTAAATTAGTTTTTTGCTAGATTGTTGATTTTGACATCTCAAAGTTCAGCTGAGCAGCAGAAGACACACAGGGCAAGGGGAGGAGGTGGGAAAGGTGAGAGGGGGGTGTAAGGTGGTGTTCCTCCATAATTTGGAGGCAAAACTACATCAAGCATCCTTAGGATATGTGAGGCAGATACTGGCAGAAGTGAGTAATTGCATCTGGAGTAATAATTTATTCTATAAGAGACTAATGGATCATTTTATACCTAGATACTGAAATATCATGGGGTTTTATCTTCTAAGTCATAATCAGCTTGTCACCAGCAATGTTTGGAAAAGCTAAATAGTTTTTTTACATCTAAATACAGACCCAGCATGTTGTAGGCAAAGTATAATGATGCAACTGAGGGCACAACAGAAAGTTATGGAGCTCTTTCTATTTGTCTGTGGAGATGCTGCAGTGAAAAAAGAGTTCTATTGATGTAACCACATGAACAATCACAACTGATCAAGCAGTTCTGTGTGAGGTGCTTGGTCTCCACAATGGAAGCCTTGTTTGTGAAAAATGGAGTATCTAGAACTGAAAACATCGCTTGCCAATGGAGGCTGATAATTGAAAATTTGATCATCAGTGCTGACTTTTAATTTTCTGTATTTCTCATTTTTAAAGCATTCCCATATAAGTTTTGTATATAAACAGCCTTTCCCTCAAAACTAAAAGTGATTTTTAGTGATGAAAATTTAGTTTAAAAAGTGAAGTTAGCTTTAAGCCTGTGTTCTTTTGCCCAGAAGATGTTTTGTTATTTCTTTGGATAGTGGCATCTGCTCTCTACCCTGGCTGTTGCATAAGAAATTATGTTGCACTATATAAATTAAAATGTTGCAAAATTAGTGATACATCTAGAGTAGGGAGCTGAAAATGGCAACCTAGAGGAGGCTGAAAACAAAGGGCCATTCCACCCCTCTAGCCTGCATTAGCTTGCCTGATGAGACTGGAGTTTTGATTGCTTGAGGCTTCTTGTGACGTTGGGAAAGGTCAAAAGGGTCCTTAACATAATGTTTAGAATAAATGTTTGCAGTAGTGGTGTATACACTGAAAATGGGCTACACTAGCTGGTTTCATTAGGATTTTCCAATGATCAGACTTTAATATGAGCTCTCTGTGTATTTCTGCAGGTTTCAAAAACTTTGAACAAGCACGTCACCCATGTAGTCTACAAAGATGGACGTTTGACTACATGGAAGAAAGCACAGAACATAGGTGTAAAAATAGTTTCTGTACTCTGGGTGGAAAAGTGAGTACTTTTGGTTATGAAGGAATGAATGTGGCCTATTTCAGAGATAATATTTTAATAATAATAATAATTTTCTAGTATTTTTAAATTGAAAAATGTAAATACAGAAACAATTTTATTAATGTACTTGAAAGAGTGATAAATCTGTGAGGAAATGATAACTTTTCTGTGGCGTTATTCCTATTATAAAGCGTGTGACTTACACAAAAAAGGTAAAATATAAACTCTTAAAAATGAATGCAGTGAAGTAGTTTCATAGTACATTTGTTAACAATTCTACTCCTGTGCTCTCAGATGGTATGTATAGACAGTGAAGTCCATACTTACATTGAATACAATTCTTCCATTTTCATATATAAAAGTACATTTCATCAAGGGCATTGTACTGTTTCTGTAGTTAAATCCTGTAAACAGAATAAATCCTAGCAAGAAAGAAAAATATCCATATGTATTCTGGTTTTTGAGATATTTGGCAATTCCAGAACAAAACTTCATGAAAAGTCTCTTCTACCATATGGAAAAAGTTAAATTTCTTTTTTAAAAAATTGAAGAAAAATTTCATCTGTGCAACCAGTCCTTTTGGTTTTGCTAGTCCTTAGCTGCTTCTTTGAATTTGCAAAGTGCTTATGAGGCCTAACTTAAAATTTCAGATAAAGGGTAAAAACACAGTTTATGAATATGTGTGTGTCAAAGACTCTAATTGATACATCACTGTGATGATGGAAATTAGAATATAAATCAAATAAAGAGAACCTTGCCTGTACCAGTTGTTATATGCATGGAGAGGTAGTGGTCTAAGTGCAAATATTTTGGGCTTGTTTTTTTTAAAAAGGGGGCACAAGGAGGAAGGGCAAATATATGCCCTACAGACACCTAAATGTAGGCCAGTACAGCCTGGAAACTTGTGATGCATGTCCACTAGGCAAAAAATAAATTCATGCAAATCTGCAGACACAGGGGTTTTCTTTTTTTTTTTTGAGTACGTCAGATATAGAAGTTACAGTCACACAACCCAGCCAGCTTTAACACCTACGAAGAAATACGTCAAGTTCCTGAAAATGAAGGTGATGCAAAATTTTATTTATGTGATAATGTCTTTCAGGGAGCTGGTGCTATTTGAATGTGTGACAGTGATGATGATTTCAATACTGTTGTAAAATTGAATATGCTCTTCAGGTGGCTAAGTGTATAAATACAGAATTTGAAATCTTAGTCACATGAACTATAAATTTTTGATAATTTGGATGTGCTGTAGTAAAAAGGATCTCATAAAAGTCCAGATGAGTACCACCAGCAATGGAAGAATGAGAGGGCCTTACAGGGGAGAGTCTAGGAAATGTCATACAGAATTATTCTTTCTGTGGTAGCAGTTCCACCACAAGAGCCTCCTCTGCGCTGCTGGAAGGCATTGAGTAGATGAACACTGTAGAAAGCTGAGGCATAGAAACAACTGGATATGTGATACTGTAGGGGACATCATGGAATTTTGAAATCCAGGTGTAAAACCCTCAAGAAACTTTAACTTTTGCTGGATAACAGCAACAAAGGACAAAGACAAGAGAAAGCATCTAGAGGGAAAACTTAGGTTGTTTGGTAGGAAAGAGAAGGCTAGCATCTTCCTGGTATCTTTTAAGTTTTCCTGTTATAATTTTCTGACTAAAGCAAGGTCTTGGTACATGACTTAGAAGATGAAGTTTGTTGGAACTTGGGGTCTCATCTAAAATAGATGTATTTTATTGCAGAGGAGGACCCGAGCTGTGAGTTATGATTGAACTTCTCTGTAATCTTTTTCTTCTGCTCCTTAGTTTAAAGTAAATGCCAAAAGGTACAGAAGAACATACAGCTTAGATTAGTGTATACTGTAAGCAGAATTCATGAGAATATCATATCCTTGGGCAAAATATAGGTCAAGAGCACTGAAACTTGTATAAGAGATAGTAATGAATATTCCTACTGTTCATGGGGTTATTCAAATGAGGCACAGGCGGTACAAAATTAAAATGAGTCTCTGCTAGTGTACATACAAAATTTTGGTTTTTGTAATAAGAGAACCAGAGTGCCTGACTACATTACCATGTCTAGTACAGCCATGTCTCAGACACTGCTAGGCAGAATATAGAAGACAGTTTATTGAACCCTGGAAAAATGTAAATAGGAAGGACTGAATAATATGTACCCATAAAATTATGGTTCTGTGTGAATGGAAACTTAGTTTAAAACTGATAATTTGTGTAGGCAAATCATGCAGAGTTCCTATGAGTTGAAGTTTTAGCATTGCTAAAAAAGCTAGCTTGATTAACTAGCTGCTTCATTCAGTAACAAGTGGAACATTTGCAAAATGGTCAGAAAAGCTGTGAAATGTTATCTCAGCAAGGTAATAGTATGTATGAACTTTCTGGTGTAGACTGGAGATTGGTGACTCCTGTAGGAGTGCAGTGCAAAACCAAGTATGTTAGTTATTGCTTGGTCTTAATTGCTTTGTGGATTGCTGTTCAAACTATGTCTAAGAACCTTTTCGTAAGTATGTCTACAATATAAGTGTTCATACTGGAACACCAAACCCAAGAAATTCTATGACAATGCTTACATTTAAAAAGGAGTCTACTTAAAATGGAAAAAAATCTGTTAAGAAACTAAGACTGAAGGGAATAAAATTCTTGCTGGCTTCAAGAAGGCTGTTTAAAGCAGTCTTCTTAAGCATATCAGAAAGATGATCATTGCATTTTGATACTTGCAGTAGACATTTTCATAGCATTGTTATCTCAGCAGTAGTCAAAAATCAAATTAAATAGAACATAAAACTTCATAAAGTGGAATGGCAGCATTTTATCATGGTTATATTTGGAATGTTGCCAGAGAATGGCAATGAGCTTGACTGAAGTTATAAAATAGTTTTCTTACAAGATGTGATTGAAGAGACAAGAATGCTGCAGTCTGGAAGAAGAGTGAAGATGGGAGACTACTGTGTGCATATGGGTTGTTGTAGAGAGGCTGAATGGGAAATGAGTGTATATTTTCCTTTCCAGCAGAAAAGTTGGAAAGCATTACATCAGTATACATGGAGACAGATTCAGAGAAAACTGTAAATTGCGGGTTTTAATAACACGGGGTTAGGCTGTAGAACTTGTTGCAAAATCATAGTGAGCAAAGATTTACACAGGATAAAACAAATTGCTGAAGCAATTAAACATTTCATTTTATCAAAACCCAAGTATAGTATTGCCTCTAACCATCTGACAACCAGAAATCTGTGGAACTCAGTAAACTGGGACTGTTTGGCTTCGTTTTTATGTTCTTACATGCTCTTAGGAATCCTCATATTGGAGGATACTGCAGGGTTTTGTAGTATATGATACTTAATCTGGATGCTACTTTTTTGATGTTGGAGCTCTGAAAATACCAGACAAGGAAGCAAGTAATAAACAATTAGTCCAGCATTTCCTGATTCTTCCTCTTTGTGGAAAATACTCTCACATTTAACAGCTGGCAAACCCCTACTTCCAGCCTGTTAGACTTGTACCCCAGTGTGGCCTTCCCCTGAGCAGTGCTTGAGCCTCTCAGAGGAATATGCCCAATGAGCTGAAAAGTGCTGTAATAGTTAGTTTTCTCCATAAAAGCCTGAAACATTTGAAGGGTTTGTGCAGTATTTAGTGATCATTGCCTTGTTGAATTCTTACTGGATTTCTAGTGCTCTTTCCAATGATTTGCCTCAAACTTTTATTGGAAGCTTCTGCTCTATAACATGAGCATCTATTTGAGCCTAAACTGTATGCAGTTCTACAGTTTAGGAAATAATTTGAGAAGACAACTCTTTAAGATGAAAATTAAAAATCAGAAAGATTTATAACGTCAGAGTAAAGTTATTTTAAATTTTAAAACTATTGTTTGGTTTTTCTTTTTTTTTTTCTTCTAAGGATGATAGATGTGTCTAACTTTAAAAATAGCAAACAAAAGTCATAGACTTGCTGTCATGTAAAAAAATTTAGTGTAATACAAAATGAGTGACAGCTTTGGGATCACTGAGAAAAAGATTTTACTGTTTCTTCAACACAAATACTTAAGTGAGCAACCTAAAAAAATCAGAACCCAGGAACAAAACCCTATATAAAATGGAATAGTACAATCTGCCCAAATTAGGCATACTTAATACTTCCACATGAACAGTGTAATTGTGAAGCTTTACCTGTGTTTTCTTAGCAGGATAACTCATCCCACAAACAATTTATATAAATCATTTACATTAAGATTTGTCTGCAAAGTAAAAGATTCATAGATTTAATACTAAAATTTTCTTCTGTTTTGCTTCTCTGAATCAATGAAATCTCTGAATTAATGTAACTTTTCATGTAGTCTATATCTGTGCTGATTATTAACCAGGATTTAATAACAGTCACTGAAGTCCAGCTCGTGAATCTCTCTCTTTGAGGCTCCTGAGAACTCTAAATTCAGTGAGTTTGACAAATACTTGCAGTGGTTTGTCTCTCTCATCCATTCCAAGCCGAGTAAGGATGAGGCTGTAACTGTACAGGCTCACACCGTGTAGCGCTTCCATCGCTAGGTGTCACCAGAGCCACGCGAGTGGCTGCTGCGAGCACAGTCCTGCAGCTTGGAAAGGTGTGGAAAATAACATCAGTGGGAATCTTCCCCTTCCAGAACAACAATTTGGAGGGCATCATTGGCACAAAAATTTGGATCACATATTTGGCAGGGGAAGGGGTAACATTACAGTACTTACCTTAAAGTTACACACTTAGAAAGGGTTAGTGTTGCATTATTGCAGGGCTCAGACAACTCTTCTTGCAATAAAGACTCTCATTCTTCAAACAAAACCAAGAGAATAAAAACTCACCAAACCTTCTCTAATTTACTGTACAGGTGTCGAGAAACTGGAGCCCATGTTGATGAATCCCTATTTCCTGCAGTAGACACTAATGAAGGATTTCTACTACCAATCAAAAAAGTATGTGTTTTTTTTTTAAATGGACCTAGAATAAAAAACTTTAAAGTTTGAACTTGACTTTTTGACCTCAAGCATTTGAACTATTTTCAGAACATTCTGTCAAGTCTACTTGTCCATCTGAGTAAGAGTTTAAAGACAGTCTATTGCTGTGATCATGTGAAGAAAGTATACTACACATCAAGTTTTTGTAATGGTAATTAAAAATATTAACATCTAAATTCAAGTTATATAACAATGACTAATCAAAAAACCACGACTACTATGTGGCTTACGTTTTACAGAGTTGCAACAACTATTTTTTAAAAACTACCTTTGAATCTTTAGTGCAAGCAAAAAAATAGGTCTGTTACATTTTCTTATTTAATATTAAAGTTTACTTTGCAAAGTGCTAATTTCTGTGATTATCTGTCACTCTCAAGGAGGTGATAAGCAGCATAAATACCAATAATAAATACTGTGACAAAGGGGTAGGCAAAATAGGAGGTGTCATTATTTTGGCAGTTTTGTACATATACTTAAGAGTTTTGTCTGTCTTGTAGCACAAATGTATGCAGCCAAAAGACTATGTTGAAAAAACTCCAGAAAATAATAAAAAGCTTCAAAGAAGGCTGAACCAAATGGCTAAAGAGTTAGCTCTACAAAAGACAGCAGTTAATGCTGGTAAGAATATTTTTTACTAAGATGTGAAGTTTTTTTAAAGCACTTGTTGGGGTTTTGGTGTTTGTTGGTTGGGGTTTTTGTGAGCTTTTTGCATCTTGCCATGAGAAATTGTGTTGATATCATTTTTACTGAGTTCCTTGCAGTTCTGTTGTGGTAAGGCATCTGTAATGATCTTGATCTAAGAAAACTTTTTTTTTTGCCAAGTTGTTTTTTTTAAAAGAAAGAAACTTCATCTCAGGCTGTTACAGCATTCAAATATTAATGAATAAATGCAATTTCTTTGTGCAGATGTACCAGTTTTATTATTTGAAGACAATGGTTCACTTATATACAGCCCTGTTAATAAGACAAATGATCAATGCAATGAAATGGAAAGAAGAATAAAGGATATGAAGGAAAAAAGAGAGAATCTTTCTCCTACTGGTAAGAAGCTGAATTTTACTTAGTTATGAGTATGCACAAATGGCTGCTGGTTTTATTGATGACTTTTTCATGCACCAATGCTCTCACCTTTAGAATTTTTTTCTTGATTGCATGTTTGGAACACAGTGGTTGCAAAATAATTTTTTGATCACTAGGCTGCTCAAGAGGACTAATGTTTAAACTAGACTTTCTAGCCATGTGAATTGATATTATCACCTCTTGCTTAAACTTGACAGTGAAACTCTAAATCTTATTTCCTTATCTCCTGTATCAACACTTTAAAAAGAACCCCAGAACTGATGAGATACCTGTCCAGGTACTGAAGAACAGAACTTATAAAATAAATAAATGTGAATAACCTAATTAGATAAATCTAGTCAATTTTAAAATGGATAATCTAATTAATTATATCTAGATTGTAGTTTTCAGATTTTTTTAGTGTTTGCATTGCCTTACTGAGAAAATAGTAAGGTCTAAGTCAGTAGGTTTTGCCAATTACTATAAAAAATGTTGAATGTGGAACATCTTTTGGTGGGGCAGCATCTGTAGTATTTGAAGTTTTAAGATGTGCATGTCACCTATACTGTCAATTTCTAATTTCGAAAACAATTGTGAAAGTAGAGAAAGAGTAATACAAATGGATGGAAAATTAAATCTCAGTTTATTTTAGTGAGGCATGTATTTATTTTCTCTCCAAATGTCAAGCTAAACCTTTAAACATTAAAAGCATTTCTGCTATATCAAGACGTGATTGCCAATTGCAAGACTTCACAGATTCTTCAGTAAAATCCTAACAGGCTTTAGAAATATCAGTAATAATTTCTAAATAGTTTTACATTATTCTTTAGATTCAGAAAAATGTGCTGCTGAGTTACCTAGAAGAAATGCTTACAAATATCTAATATTTTTTTTTGTATTCCTAGGTTCACAAATGACTGAAACACTTCCAAGTACCTCACCAGGAGACTACCCACTTTCTACTTCTACCTTAACTAATTCAGAAGGTGAGCTGTTACCTGGTAACTAACACTACTTAATATATTTACAGAAATTAAAAATAATACATGGCCTTTATATCTTACTTTGGAAAGTATGGTATACTGAAATGAGAACTGCATCTATTTTCTCGATCTTTTATATTTAAAGCTGAATTATCTTAGTTTTTCCTTACTAAAGAAAGTATGTTATACTAAGAAGTCAAGAAAAATGGAGCATGAGGAATACCACTAGGTAAATGCTGTACCTTACAGCTGTATTGCTTGCCTCACTTCCTCCTCTCTACTCATACCGTTCCCTATTAATAACTTTCTGTCCTACATGGTATCAATCTTCTCTGCTCTTAACAGTGATCATATATAGAACACAGAGTGCACACCAAAGACTGTGATGTGGGAAGTTTAAAAGAGATCTGAATGAGGATAAGACCTCAAAGAACTTAAATGTCTTCCAAATTTTCCATTGAAAAACATGAATTTGAAAGTTAGCCTAATGTGTTTTTCAGATTAAGTGGTCAAGTTTGAAAAAATAACACTGGTAAAAATAAATTAGCTTTTTTAATGTTTTATGGTTTTAGATGGATTAAAATAATTTGTTAGCAAGGTAAGAACCTCATAAAATTATCCTCATAAATTAGGGATTTGTTCCTGTGTTTTGGCATGTTAGCAGGGCCTAAGAGAGGAGATTGTGAAGTCTGTTGAGCTACATCAGTGAACATCTTAATAGTATTGATTATGTATGTGGTAGGTTTGTGATTCAGACCTCATGTCATCTGTCAGTCGCAGGGGCAAAGAGCTCAGATCAGATGTGGCCTTGATCTGAGTAGAAAAGTGAGGAGAAGGGAGTCCTTAGAATTTGTAATAAGGGCCACTAGAGCAGTTTGCCTGTTCTCCATTCTCCCTCAACAGTAAGCTATACCACATGCTATTTTGAGGTGTTACACTTTATTGACATGATACAGGAGTTCTGTCATATTGCCTTACCTAAGAACACAGTGGGTATCTTGCAGCCTGCAACAGCTTGTTACGTCTTCATGCAATATTAGTGAGAAGTGATAGTTGAATACTGGAAGTAGCATAGCTCTGCCAGCAAACTCTTTTACTTTGGTAGATTAGTTATGTGCTGATGAGGTAGAACATTGTAATTTGAGAGCTTTCCTTGCAAATGTCCCCTCAGCTTTGCAACTGCACAGTGGAATTTTACATTAAGAGCAGACCACCGATCCCCGTGACAGTATTCAGTGTAGCTTCCATCTCCAGTGCTCTGTGACAGTGTTCCCTGTGTTTGTCCCTAAGAGATGTATAAGATTGGTTAATAATGGTTTAGAAAGTTCAAGCCAGGTTAATTTGAGGATTGAAGCTGACTTCGTCAGTTGTTAGTATGAGAGAATGATCATGTAATGTGAAATTTATCTCTATATGTTTTATTTTTCTTAATATAGTTAGCTACACTATATGTTTAAAGTATTTTCTATATCTAGTATGCAGATAACATCAAGAACTTGTAGAAGGAATATTGCTGTGATGCTGCACTCAACAGCTACTTAAGCAAAAGCTTCTATTGTAGTCATCTTGTAGAACAACAGAATTTTAAAAAATGTATGTTGATTAATCGTACATTAGCTTGTTTTGGAGGAATTTATTGTGAAGAGGTATGAATAGATTCTGTATAACACCTAACACAAATGAATTTCATAAGAATAGCTACAAGATATAAGTCTTTATCCACATTCTTATTGTTTTTAATACATGGTTTGATGTATGTGACATGATAGTATGCTGTTGTATTTAAATCCATCTTAACTGCAAAATCTTCAAAGTGGTACTAATGCTGTGGTAGCAAAATTATTTTTGAATTTCCACTGTTATTAAAGCTAACTTTATCAGCACATAATCTTGCTCTCTCTACAAATGCAAGAGGAATAACGAGTTGCTCTGTTGCTTTATTTCAAGAAAACAGAATGGGACTTGTGGGTGCTTATGACCAGGTTAAGGAATACAACAACTAGAACTGTAGGTTCTTGTTAGCATAGAACGTGCTTTGTTTCTAATCCATTTTCTGTTCAGTTTTTGTTGACTTGCCATATAATATTCAGAGAAGTGGATAATTTTTTTTTCCAGTTCAGGAATTCCATATATATTTCACTAAGAAATTAATACTCTTTCTGTTTTGTTCAATACATTTATATTGCCACTTTTTTTTGTTTTGCAGAAGAACAAATGGAAGACTGCTTGAACTCAAGTTGTGATTATCTTTGGAGAACTGAGACGTTAAAGAGACAGAGAACAGAGGTAGCAGAACATGCCTGTGATACTAGGACTGATATTCATGTGTCCATGAGCACATCAGTGAACTCCCCACCATGTGGCAATGAGGAAAAAGGATTAACACCAAAACGACGTTCCGGAAGTTTAACAAAGAAACAGATTTTACAGCCCATTTTGGACGACAGATTGTCTTTAGGAAAGAAACATCAAAAGAACAAGGGCAAGATGACTTCAATTGCAAATGAAAGTTCTCTTCTTGGGGGCTTTGGTGATACTACTTCTTCCAAAAAAATAGTCCAGTTAAATACTGTTCCTGCTTTGATTGACAGTCTCTCTAATTTGCCTATGAATAGTGGAGACTTAAATGAATATTCACTGGATAAAAGCTTCCCTGTTGACAGAAATGATTCTGTTCTTGAAGACAAGAAGAGGAAGAAACTACAAACATTACCAAGTTTGAAGCTGGCTACCTCAGAACTGGGTGCATCAGGCTCTATGGGGTTCTTGGAGGGAATTACTACATATAGCAAGTCTTACTGCACTGAAGAGGCTTCTTATGAAGACTTCTTTTCATCATGTAATTCAAATGAAAATGAAGTACAAATACAAGTACCAAAGGAATCACAGAATCTTCCTGAAGTTTGTTGCAAAAACTCTTCTACAAGCATGGACCTACATGATGTGAGTTTCTGTGAGCCACATAACACTACTAAGATAAGTAGGAAGACATCTATTTCAGTAAATGATTTTCCACTAAAGCAAATAATCAAACCAGCTAAACATCCAGGAAGCATACCATTAAATATATCTGGTAGTGGGAAAGATGGCGCTGGAGAAGCTCTAGATGCTGATGATGTGAACAGACTGCCACAGCATGCTCATGAAAAATCCTACAACAGTGTAAATGACTGTGCTCACACTGCTGGTAAGTTACTACATAGAGCTGGAAAATCAAAAGATATCATACTGCATTAGATATACTAATGCAACTAAATTGCAAAATGAACTGCCATTCCAAAAGGAAAAATACTTCAGAAACACACCAAAAGAAGAAAATACTGTGATACTGACTTAATTACTGAGTCAAATAAATGAATGCATAGAGTTCAAAAGAAAATCTATTTGTTTTCCCATACTTTACAAACACAAAGTCATAGAAGATAAGGAAACTGCTCACTGAACACAATAAAAGTAATGTTGAGCCTTGTTTCTCTTAGTCTCCTAACTTTCTGTTGCTATTCAAAATCTGTTTAAGCAACCATGGTCTCATCATAGGTTCCCTTGTTCAAACTATTTTTATTTCACAAGTCAAAATTGTTACCAAAATTGCCGCTAGGATCATAAAATCTCTGGTGGAAAAAAATATTTGTGTTAGTAATGTGTAACTTGTGTGATGAAATAAGACCTGCAAGAGTTTCAATGTGAGCATCTTTTTCAACCATTACTTTTTTATATGGAACTGATCTTAATTTTTAATTATAATTTTAAGATCATTTTTAATATTTAAGCATTTTCAAGTTGGTTTAGCATAAAGTATTTTTATGTAAATGATTCTAAAATATTGATTCTCAGGAATTTCTCTGAAAGACTTGCATTGGAAAAATTTTGATATTTTGAGCTTACATGGGGTTGAATATTTGTAACTATAATTATGTATTTTAGTAATTTATCTTTCCTAGCAAATTCTGTAGTAGTGCATCAATTAATTATATAAAACTAATTATTAGCTTAAAGGGCTCAATAAACTTGCTGTCAGACTTATGAAATCCAATGGGAATGTTGAACCATGACTGTGCCTATACATGTGAATAATAAGCTGCTGAACTGTGAGCTGCCATTTTGACTTCGTTACTCCTGTATTTTAGTATCTGGAGTGCATCATTTCTGACACAGTTTAAAAACAGTGGATGCAGATGTATGTCATACAGGTATAAATGTACACCCATAAAGGACAACTTTCTGTTCCAAGTGGTAGATGAGCCATGAAGTAGAGGTTCTATGTTGGATCTTGTTCTCCCCAAGAAGGAGGTGCTGGTGAGGAATGTGGAGCTCAAGGACAGCCTAGGCTGCAGTGACCATGAAATGTCGGAGTTCAAGATCTTGAGGCAGCAAGGAGGGCATACAGCAAGCTTACTACTGACATGCTGGACCTGATGAAATGGATTTCCCTAATTTCACCAAAGTATATTATTTCCATAGATTTACACAAAGTGTAGGCAAGTAGGACCTCAAGTTTGACAGCTTGAATGAACTCACTTAAAAATGGAAGGAATCAATAATGTAAGAGAAGTTGTGTTTTCCCTAATAATGCAAATTTTGTGTTAGAAAATGAAAATCTTGTATAACACTTACTTTGGTGATTCTCTATGATGGAATAATTGATTTTTATTAATTATGGATTAAGCATTTCTTTTTTTAATTAAATGTAAATTGTTTCTTTTCTAACTGTCCCTATCAGTAAATAAATTACAAATTGGGTTTTTTTTCCTGTACACTGTGCATTTTTTGAAAGCTGGTAAATCCAGTATATTTTTAAAAACTAATGACTTGTCTTCATTAATCATATATATGGTTACAAGTAATCAAATAGCCATATAAAATGTTATATCTGTTTTAAATATCAAACCTTTTTCTTGCCTATTTTTTTATTGTGATTTTGTGTCAGTAGCACTTTTACCCAGTACTTTTAATGACAAGATGATTTGATAAGCTTTCTTTCGATAGACTGCTTAGAACATTTCATTTTATAGTAGAATATGCAGGTTAATCTGAAAACAAATTTTCAAGGCCTAATGCTTATGTGGTAGCAAGCTTCGGTTTCCTTTCTAGGGCACATTCAAGGTTGCCCAGTTATTCTGCTGAAATAAATTCTGCTACTTATGTTCATCTTACTCATCTACAGGTCATGTGACTTTTCATCTGAAAGCTGCAGCAATAAATAACAATGCACAAGGAATGCAAGAGTATACTCTCTTAAGCTTTTATCATGCTAAAATCATGTAGAAATTTGAACTCAGACCTAGCCTTACTTCCAGTCTTAAAAATAAACTTAAGGCTTATCTGAGTGAATTTTATATATTTATGCTAATGTGGAAGGCAAATATTATCTTAATTAGCAAAATGACTTAAACTAAGACCCATTGTACTGTAGTTTATGTAGTTCAGTGTTAAGTTGGAAAATCTAGAAGATCATTCTGTTATTTGGTGCAAGAAACCATTGTGTTTAATTTAGATTATTGAGTTTTACCTGAGGTTCTAGGTGTTATGGGTCTTAATGCTGCTAAAGTACTGTTTATGTCTTTAAAAGCACACATGTAAAAACTTCCTTAGGTTTGATGAGCCTTTTGGTTTTTTTCAGCTTTGGAAGAAGATAGGCTCACTAAAAATATTTTATAATGTCCTCTATGGAGATTCTGTTATTTCCTATTAAAAAAAAATGAGGCATGAAGAAGAAAACTATTTCTTCCTTGATTCCTTGTTTTATTTTTCATCTCAAAAAGTTGAATTATAACTAATTTTTAAAAGTAGATAAGTATTTCTGAGTAGAGGAGCAGGTTGAGAATTATTTTAATGTAGTCAAATTTGCCAAAGCCTGATGGCACTTGTCCTAGAGCACATAACAAACTACATACAGTTTTTATAAACCATAAACAGGCTCTCTCTGAGGACCTGGGGGGCACATACATTTTCAGAAAACTTGAAGAAATTATGTTCTGTATAATAAAAATTTGTTTGCCCATGCTTCAGTAATATCTATAATATAATAACTACACAAGGTATTAAATATTCTGTGCATGTGTACCTGAAGGATTACTAATGATGACAAATTTGAACTTAATTCCTTCATGTTGAGGTAAATGCTTTTATGTATAAGTACAAAATAGTAGATACTACATACCTTGAATGACACTTGGGAACAATATTTTTAAAGTAGAGAACTGTACTATAGAAAAAGGTTTTATTAGATAAAGATGGTTTATTTGATTGAGCAGAACTAGCTCATTTTGCCTAATCACTTCTTTTCAATTCAATGGAATTATCAAATGGAATTTTGAAGATAATATTCTGGTTCAAAATTCTCATAGGTGTTAAAATTATAATGAATGCGTAGAAGCTTAAATTGCAAAGTGAAATTGCTCTGATTTGTGATAATGCTTCAGAGAGCTCAGTCATTCATTTTGGTGCCAGTCATTGAGCAGTGTTTTGGAAGAGAATTTAGGGTATCTAATGGCCCACAGTGGCAGGAGTTACTTGCATATTTGAACTTAGTTTAGGGAGAACTAACACTGGATGCAATTGCTTCAAAAACTGTTGTTGGCTTTAAAGTCCTCTAGGAAAAGGTACTAAAGATGAAAACTCATTATTTATGCCTGACTGCTTTAAAAAGTAATCAGGAAAAAACAGAAAATAGTGAAGCTTGAGACATTTAGGACAGAAAAGATGGAAAGTGCTTGAGAAGTGCTGCTAGGCAGGAACAGAATAGCAAAGAATAGGCCTTATTAATGTAATGCCTAAGATCCATGAGCTGATAATCAGAGATAATCAGACATTATCCTCTCTTCTTACTTTCCTGTAAATATGAAGAACCCACAGGAGTCAACCTGAACTGGAAAGAAGTCCAAGTGTACAGGTTTTAAGACTTTAAGCCCAAGTGGGACAAGTGCTCTGGAGCATGAGCATTCAAGCCAAGAGTAGTAAAAAGATTGTTACACCACTTTTCACTGTTAGCCCCCAACCCAAGCTACCCTTCAAAAAAACCCCAAAAAACCTGAAATAACCTAATTGAAATTAACAGAGACTACTTTGGTATAGGAGTGGAGTACACAATCTCCTTACATCATATGCAGTCATGTAATTAGTTTGGGGTTTTTTTAAGATTTGAAATACATATTTAAAAGTTGTGTTTTTTATGGAAAAATAAGTAATTTTTTTCTTTATTGTGTGTCAAGATGTTTTCTTCTCATCTACTTGCTATCAGTCTTCCTCAGATTGAAAATGGTTGTTCTCAGTGCAATACTAAATAAAATTAATGTAGCTATTAGTTATCTCTTTATTACATGGCACTATATACCTAAATATTGAATTTAAATCAACAATTGTACCTGAAAACTAGGTTTACATTTATTACACAAAAATTACCACCATAAATTTTGACTAGTTTGAAGATGATCATTTTAAAGAGAGTAAATCATAATGAATTGTAATCTGATGTTTTGTCACCTCAAGGATTAATAGTTTTAAGTAGCTGTCAGAGAAAACAAATGATTCTTAGTTATATATGCATACTAAATAGGGATAGTACCCTTCAGTATTTTTCCAAAACTAATAATAAAACTTAGTTGGCAGGAGCTAAATTTAGGCCACTTTAATCACTAATTAAACTTTGTTTAACTGATCTCATCCATTTTTTTGAAATGACAAATGAAGAAATGTTGTAAATTAGACTTTATTGAATGACATTTGGGAAAAATGCTCTCCCTAAATTTAGAGTAATTAAACCTTAATTGTTTAAAAGATAGATCAAAATTTTTCATCTTAGGCAGGCAAGCTAATTTCTCAAATGATTCAGAAGTTTATTATTCTTAGGAAAGTCATCCTGACAGAGTTGAAGAATTCATAAAAAACATAATGAAAAATAGTGCTTTTTGTCAGAGTGCATTCTTATGGATGGTTGCTTTTCATATATAATAGGTCTGATATACCTTTATGTGCACAGAATCCTTGGCTGCCAACCGTTTGCTAGATTTGCATGCAAAGTGTTTGAAAACAAGTTTCAGACCTTCATGTTGTTTTAGATAAACAGAGTGTGTACCAAAAGCATTGTGTCAGTAAGAAAAAGAAAATCTAGCCACTGAAGCTTCATACCCAAATATCTCTATGTAGAGAAATTGCATATTTTATAATAAATAGCAATTTAGCAGATTCTCTACTTGTACTTAATATATAGTTTTCAAAATATAGGAAATTGGGAGTTTTACAACTGGTTTATTTATAAGAACAGTTACTCAAATATTAAATCAGATGCTTGAGTGTCATTCCTTTTCCCTAACTGAAATCCAGTGAAAAAAAAAACTGGTACAAATTATTAAGAAGTATTTTAATGGGGGGTGCATAGTGCTGTGCTATGATAAAATATTAGGTTGCAGGTTCATTTCATAAGATTGCATTTTTCATTTTAAGTTTCTAAATCTGGTTTCTAGGTGGTGAAGATGAAGTTTCAGCATGTCACGTTACTGATGCCTCTTGCAAATTTTTTAATGAGCGGAAGAATAAGCACACTGGGGGCTTAAAAAAAGCTGGAAGACTCCAAAAGGTCAGTTTAACTGACATTTGCTTTGTTAGGCTCTTTCATGGCGGAACATTAGGTGTCTTTGTATGTACAAAATTAAAATAAATTCTCTTTGCAGTATCAATTTTAAAACTTTCCTGAATCTCACTTTTTTTGAAAATATTATGCTAATGGTCTTGGTCTATAATCATAAAACTGACCTCTCTGATAACTTGTAGTGGCTGAGTTCATGATAAGCTGACATGATAAATGAGATTGGTAAGCCAGTTCAAACTGAAAAAAGCTGAAAAGCCACTAAAGTTACCTGAAAAGATGCCTGTCACTTTTGGAGGAGTTAGTAAATGCAGCAGGTTTTAAAAATTTGTTTTATACTGGAGCATTTCCAGTGGATGTTTCTGCAGAATGAAGATTTATGCAAGGTTTTCTTTCAGGTTCTGGTAAATTTCTAAATTTAGTATTTGAGCTCAGTTTGGCTATAAAAAAGGGAGAAAGGATTAAGTCAGTACTGAATCTTTTTTTTAGTATTTTTCCTTTGTAAAATCTTTTAAGTGAATATAAAACTGATCAGGAAAATAAATATTCATTCTTTTAATCAGTAAGTAGCAAGTCACATTTCAAATGAGTGCTGAGTTCTTTTGAGAATGGAAAGCCCTAAAGCACTTAGGATGTCTGCTGCTGTTAACTGTACGAAATTAGTTGTTTCATTGGTAGATACTAGTGGAATTTCAAAGAGACTGATACAGATTTTGAAACTTTTTTACACAAAGGTTTTGTGCAGGTGCAATTGTTAAGTTGTTCAATATTTTTAACATCCTGAAGATTGGATATTAATTTCCATGGACCAGTGATCTCTGGACTTAAAAGATTGACTTTTCTGCACCTTACTCCTTTTTATTTTTCTAATATTTATTCCCTTTATTTTCCTAAATATATGATGTGTAAAATAAATAACTAGAACATATAAATCACTCTAGATGCATGTCTTTTAGAAGCATTTAAGATAGTGTACTCCTTAGGCTAAAGTATCTCTCCAGAGTAATTTAATTTCCTGGCACAGAAAACTGACTAAAGCTGCTATATGTAATTCCACAAACCACATTCAATGGCTCTTTCTAAGGCTATTTGCAGAAAGTGTGCCTGGACATTTGTCAGATTTGTTGGTACTGATTCCTTCTCTAGTGAAATTACTCAACAAGAGCATTATACATCAGTGCTAATTCTGACTCATTTGTTTTAAGATCCCAACATAACGACTATGTGCTGAAAAAAGAAACAAAAAGTGATATGAAATTCTCTTTTATTGTTCCCCTTTTCCATATCTGACCTTTCAGTCAGAGGTATCTTTAAATGGTTCTATATGGTGTTTGCTTGCAAAGCATGCTCTGTGAGGTGTTCAACAGCAGCAAAGCTAAGTGAGTGCTAGAGAAAATTCCTATTCAGCATTTTGAGATGGCTTCTTTTATCCACCCATTTCAGCTTAGTGATAATACCATTTCACTCAAATATCAATAAAGTAGCAGTACATATTTTCATTCATGTCATGAATGACATTTTAAAGCTTTGACTGAAAAGGTTCAAAAAAAGGAAGGAATTTCACAAAAGGAAAAAAAAAAAAAATATTTTCACAAAAGGGTGTTATGTGATTAACCAGGTGCTAACCAGACAATGAGACTGTTGCACTGAAAAGTTTAAATTTTAAGATAATATTTTTCTAATCAAAATCAGACTATGTAAATTTTTGTACATAATTACATTGCAAAGCCTCTCTCATACCAATCAAAATATGTTCTTGGAGCTTCATAAAAGGAACCAAACATTATACACCATTTTTATTTAATACTTTTTTCCAGTGGCTATGGCTTAAACATTGCAACTTTTTGCTGACTTTTGGCAATGTAAAAGTTAAGTTAGAAAATGTAAGTTAGTTTCTTTTGCCTAAAGAAAAAATGGGAGAAAAAATGGTGCAAATATTTTTAAAGTAATATTTTATTGAATCACAGTATTATAAAGAATTTCCTAACACTTATTTAAATCTTAAAAGAAATTCTATGCTAAAAATACAACTGTAAAAGAAATGCCATTTCTTACATAGTTAGATGTACAAACATTCCCACCAATGTGGCTATGTGACTCTTCAGACAGACCCTATTGCTGGGAATCTTATAAGTGTGATCTGTTAAATTCATTACTTTGCTTCCCAAAATAAGAGACAGCTATGTAAATTGCAGCTATCTTTTTTTTTTTAGAAAAAGGGTTTGAAATCTAATGCCTCTTAACAAATATTTTAGATGCTTGCTGAATGTAGTTCCCAGATAATTAGTGTGCTTTAGCTACAACTCATTCCCTGTGATGTATGCTACAATGAACACTACTATTCTAATTCATTCACTACAGTGAATGCATATCAGTAGGTCTTTGGAGTTCAGTGTGTAATGGTAAATATTAAAAAAGCCAAGGAAAAATATCTTTTAGGAAACAAAATTATTTAGGTCTAAGTGTTAACATTATTTACTTCTATAGTTCTTTCAGTTTTTCATTTGTAGTTTCTTTAATAGAAATCAAGCTATAGGTTTTGTGTTCTCTGCTGTGCTATTGTGGTATGGTTTTGTTTTCTTCAAAACCTCATGCAGGTTGAGTTTCTTGTATTTTGTTTTAACTGAAGTCAAAACTAAGAATCACTTTGTTCAGATACTCGCATATCATAATTTTAGATTAAAGTACTAATAGTTCCTTTATCTATACTCTTTATATAGGAATGCTTATTGTACTGTTAATGTGGGAGATGTCTAATCAAATATATGTAAAACTGTACTGTCAACAAACAAAGCCATG
Source organism: Emberiza elegans (assembly GCA_024865655.1). Classification (NCBI taxonomy): domain Eukaryota; kingdom Metazoa; phylum Chordata; class Aves; order Passeriformes; family Fringillidae; genus Emberiza; species Emberiza elegans. The sequence continues at coordinate 19,061,019 of JALJVW010000085.1, read as the reverse complement.
AAGACAGAGCCGTTCATAACGGCAGCTGCGTGCACATTTGGGGAAGATAAGATTTTCAGGAACCTTTAATAGCTTCATGAAAAAAGATTTTTGAGTTTAAAAACACATCACCACCACCCCAAAACCAGGACTTTTGGTGTGTTCTGGAAAGGCAGTGCATACAGGCAAATTTATAAAATTCACTCTTAGTTTTAAGACAGAGTTGATAAGGATAAACACTGTCAATTAATCCTTGTGAATGTCAGCAGGTGTCTTCCCTGGTCTAGAAATCTCAGTTGATGATAGTGGATTGCAGGGATGAAATATCCCTTTATGCATTGTGATGTGTTTCTCAATTATTCCATGAAATTGGATACATAATTCTTTGTTGCTTTGCATAGGGAGGACAAAGTGAAATAAATAAAATTAATCTTAAACCCAAAGATGTATTCAAACAAGTTATTTGCAGTAGTAGTGAACTGTTGAGTGCTCATTTCATAGCTTATTGTCACAAAAAAGTTTACATTTATCACAATGCCTGTTGCATGTCACAAATTAAATATTTTGTACTTTAAAAAGATCAGAGACTAATATTAACCAGTTAACTGCTATTTTATTCAAATAAAAATTTGTTTTATATTTTAGAGGGATATGAGAGGTGCTGGATATCTTTTAAGGCATCTAAGAGTCTCACATCAAAACCTCAAATCACTAGAAATGCAATTGGAATAAACTGTAAAGTAAAAAAAACCTTTAAAATACTGTTTTCTGAGCGAAAAGAAGAAACTCTTTAACCATGTGAAAAAAACAGTTAAGCATCATGAGGGATGATTAAAAACATATTTTTACAAAGAAGACAGTATGGACTTAACTGAAATTCCTTCAGTTTTATTTTTAAAGAGATTCATCTTGGCTCGTATTTCTGTAGCTCTTGGATTTGGGTGAAGGTACATCAACACTGAACTTTAAGAGATTTTTTGAGAGAAGATTTTTACAAGCAATCTAAGCTCATGCTGTGGAACAAATAGCATGAAGGAGGCCATTGTTAGATCCTGTTATCACAATCTTTTTATTCATAGCAAAACAAATGTTAATTTCTGGAAAAATCTGTAACTATAAAAAGTGAAGCATCTTGCCAGACATTCAGGAAAGTGACTTTATGACCGTATTTTATATGTGCATTCATAGACTTGTCTTAGATTGTATTGGTTTCAGGGGACAACATTGTTTTATGTTTTCCTTCCAGTTTTGACTTGCAGTTGCTTTGAATAGGTACATATTTTAAATACTGATACTTGAAATGTTACTGACTGTGAGACACAAATGAATAGACAGTGAATTAGACCAGGTGGAAGCATGCAAGCTCCGTTACAGTTAACAAAGAAAAAACTGGAACTACCTACCTTTATGGTTTGGCGAAAATGCTTGATGTAATGGGGGTGGTCAGAGAATAGCACAATGAAGGATGCTTATGAATCCCATGATTTGGGACAGTCTTAAAAATCCTTCTATATGATTAATCCCATTTTCACTCAAATTCACAATGCAATTCTGATTCTGGACTTTCTCTAGCTAGTGAATTTATCCCCCACACTTCTCCCACATCAAGTGAAGGGCTTCCAGGACAGAAGCCATACCCTTGGCATCTGCTGCTGTACCTTACATTGCATGCTTTGGGCCATATCCTAATGTCAACAGCTTTATTATCACCCCTTAGGGTGCTACCTTTACTGACAGGATTATCTCCTGTATATGAACCTAATGGGTTTATTTATGACCTTGGGTCCCTAGAAATCTTTCCCTTTATGACAGGTTTCATATTAGCTATTTGGGACCACCTACTGAAGTGCTGTGGTCTATTGCTTAATTTCAAAACTGTCTTGTAAAATCAGTGCCTTTCTAGGGCAAAAGGCACATGCTTCTTTCAGCTCAAGCTGTTTCCTGTTGTTCCAGGGACACTTGCAGCTGGTGTTCACACTCTTGTATGTGTTGTTGTTTGGAACACTGGAAATATGCTGTGACAGTGAAACCTGAGGTGGTTGACTTTAGCTTGTCATCTTAGAAGGCAGGATAGGAAAGATCCAGGAACTGAATTTCCCCAATTTTTTATATAAAATTGTCACTAAATTTTTGTTTGCTCAACAAATTAATATACTGGTTATTTTTTAGAACATTCTTCTAAAAAACATAGAGGCTTAAGTAGGTGGAGAGCTTTGAAATTTTTTTGACTTCATAGAATTAAAGGAAAAAAACCCCATTTCACTGTTTCTTTTTTTTTCCCAGAAAGCTGGTAGGTTTGGTGAGTTTTGATTAAGAGACTGTTTATGTGGCTTCACATTAATTCAGATCATCTTTTTGTTACTAATTTTAGGCAAGTAGGAAATTGATCAAGATCTATCTATAGTGAATGGTAGATAAGGATAAGCACCAAGAGTAACATCTTGGAATCTCAAGTTTGAAGTACATTTATGTTGTCTCCATCCTTTTAAATAAAAGTCTGTGGCACTCTTGGATTTAATGGTGGAAAGAAGGTTTAGGTGCAAAAAGCAAATGCAGCTTTCTGGCTCAGAGCCTGAGGGGGAACAGTACAGGAACATTGTACAAGAAGTCAGATCATAGAGTCCATGCTTGAAGCATACCTCATTGCTGAAGATATGTATCTATGCTGTTCTTTTCTGATTTTGATATGCACTGTGTTCACAACCATCATGCCAGAAAACCACATAATCCACTGGACTGCAGCTGGTTTGGCAGAGAATAACTGTAAAACTGAAACTATTTTCCCTCTTGGAATCAGCAGCAGCTATCAGGAGGATAAGCAACTGCTGCTTAGATCCTCTTTTTTTTTTGTTTTTTTTTTTTTTTTTAAATCTAACTTTTGGAAAAATGAGCAGCCTACATAAACCTGTTAGTATCTGGCATAACTCTACTGGAAATCCTTTTGTTAATGGGTGTCCTTTCTAAATTATAGTCTTGCAGATCTTGAAAATTGTTGAAAATCAATCTGAACAAAAGATTCCTTAAACTCCTTTTGTCAGCATTTGATGTTTCCTCATTAATATTTTTTTTAAATAATTTGACAAATTTCCATCCTTTCTCTGGAAATTTCCATTCTCCTTCCTTTTCTTCATTGAAATTAAACATTTGATAGATTATTGGTGTGATCTTCGTAGAATTGAATTATGACAAATCTGTGTGGAACAGAAATATAAATATGCAATCAGTCAAACAGGAAGAAGTCTTGCAACACATTACATATGCACTACAGAAATCTTGTGTTTCACATATTTGTCTGCAAGTACAATTAATTCATAATCCTTCAAGATACTAAAAAACTTCTATGTGGGTTTTTAAAAAATTATTATTCTACCCTTCCGAATATTGATGTTGCACTTTAAAGCATGAACTAAATTTTGTCCACTTGTTTACCATATGGTCTAGAAGGCCATAAGAAGCTTTAAGTCAAGTTGTTGATTACCATCAAGTGGGTTACAATCTTGTCAGCAAAGTATTTACTGAAGTTTAAAATCTTGTATCTTAACACAAAATTAACATAAATTCTGGATTGAGTCTTTTGGCCTGTAAATATCTTCACCTCGAATCCCACTCACACGGATAGTTGGCAGTCTCCAGAGGACTTCAACTATCCAAATTAACCTTGCACTGCTAACATTTGTGCAAACCCACCATGTAACAGTTGTGGTGAAGCAAAATGGTTCTTTCCTTCTTAAAGTAGTTCCATGCTTACAGTCTGCACGAGGGAAATGTGTCTTTATGCCTAAGTTCTTCTGCCCAATGACTCACAATGGTGAGTCAAAATATCAGTATCAAAGGACTGATAAGAAAAAGGCCAGCCAGAAACTAAATTACAGCTTTGAATAATTGCTGTTTAAAAATACTGAATAGTTATCATTCATTACAACTACCACTTATTTTCAGCTATGAGCCACAATTACTTGAATAAATTAATGTAGTACTACTTATAAATTGTTTCTATAAACAGCCTTAAAGTTTTGGGTCCTCATTGCAATCTTCTTAAATACAAGCAGAGTGAAATTAACCTGATTTTTTTAATATTCCTACGCTACCTACAGTATTGTCTTTTGGTTCATATACTAATAAGACTGAAGATTATTACTTCTGAAATGCAGTTGTAGAGAACAAAATTGAGTATAAGGGTAGTAAAGCAATTTCAAAGCCATCTGATAGACCTACAATAGCCAGAGGAAAAAGGGATTTGAAGATCATAAAATAGATAGTATAATATACTCTTCCTTAAACAGTCTTTGCTCACAAATGCACTATTTTCTTCCTGCCTGCCTCCAAAAGTTCTTTATGCCTTGTATATTGGCCAAACCACTTAGGGTATCTTGTTGAGTCCTGAAGTTGAAGATCTTTTTTCATTCCACTAAAACATGTATCTGAGTTTGAGACTACTCTGAGGCTTATTTCTTTCAGAACTTCAGTCAACCCTAAGGCACAAGAGGAGACCTTGGACTAAATAATAGACAATTTAAAAGTCCTTTAGTTGAAATAATTTCTTGAAAAATATTTGAGGCCTGGGTTGTTGATACAAAGATAAAATGAGGTCTAATGTACATAGGCTGGAATTTAAACAGTGACAAATCTAAACCTATTCCTGTCAAATTAATTCTTTGCATGAATACACTTCATTCTTGAGAGCTAGTCTGGGAAAACATTTTATGGTCTCATTTTTATTCATTTGTCACTTATGAAAAAGAACTCACGACATGCTTTACAAAGCAAAGTTTGAGTTCACCTTCTTGAAAAGCAGGTTGTACAAAACAGGACTTTTTTCATCTTGTCCTTCAGCTCCAAGAAACACCAGCTCAAATTTAGAAGAGAGAAAGAATACGTTTTGATGTTGGATACCTCTTTTGTGGTGTAGGTCAGTTAACAAATAGGAATTATCACTTTTAAGTACTGGGGAGATTTACAAATACTGTTTCCTTCTAGCTACTGAAATGAATGTTCTATATTTCAGATTACTTAGAAAAATCTTGTTGTTGGCAGACACTAAAGAAGTACTTAATGCAACAGTGCTTCTAAAGAAATATATAAAGGAAAGCTGAAGCTGTCATTTATAATGAAGTCTGAATTCCAGACCTCAAAAATAATTCAGAAAGAAGCGTGTGCTCTGATTCAGAGTATGGATTTGCAACTCTTCAGGATTCAGAGATTAATGGTAAATAAAAGGACCAGTTAACTTAAAACCACCTTTTCCAGTGTTTTATTAATAATAATCCTGCTACAAACATGCATTAGAACTCGTAATGATGCTCACCAGATGTCTTTTTGCTGGTCAGAAAAGTAAATGCTAACTCTTTTTTTTCAATAAAAGCAACATGTAAAATAAAACAGACACAAAAAGCACAGAAGAAAAATTGCATAGTAGGGGGTGGGGGAGAAAGCAATTAACTTGAAAAATGTAGAACTGAAAATTAGAACATAGTTTGGCTAAGTTTTCTACTTGGTAACCGTAATTAAAGAGTACTGCTTGTCTTATTGAAGCAATAAAACAAAATATTGTCTGCTTAGCAAATGACCTTTAACTTGCAAAAATATGCAGTTCTGAATGCAAATGAAATAGTAGCTTGGAAGAAATAAAATTTATTTCCAATTTCTACATTTTGTGTGCACCCCTCTGCATTCTTGAGTCTTTGAACCACTTCAAAGTGCACTGACAAGACATTTGTTCAGAATTCTCACTGCATCATCTTGTACACAATGTGTTGTAACATAAAAGCTACAATTCAAAAGCTGAGCTTGTAGGGTAAGGTCAGGACAGGCTGTAGATTTCCTGATTTGTGTGGATCCACTATTTTTACTTACCTATAGACATGGTATTAAGGAACTCCTAACAGACATTTCTGCTCTGAAGCTGAAGAAGCAGCTGTAGGATCTCAAGCTGCACTGGCCTTAGTTAATAGTATTGCTTCTTTTTAAGCCAAGTTTGGCAAAAATAGTGGTATGATTATTAATACTTTCATAACATTTATAAAAAATTGCGTGGAAGGGTATTTTTCTGCGCATTCTGAACTGACACATCAAGATCTACTTTAGAGCTAATACTAGACAAACACTCTCAAGAACCTGGTGCAATTGCTGTGTGTGGATTTAACTCCAGACTTTTAGGCAAGAAGCTTGATTGTGATAGCAGTGAGGCCTGGCTTCAGGTAACAGAGGAGAATGTCATGACCATGCTGACACATACACATTTGATGTAGATAAGTTCTGCCACCCAGAAAAACTGGACAGAGCCAAGCAAAACCTTGTTTTTGAGCCATGTTTTTTGCCTTCCCAGGCTGTTACATCCCAGAGTCCTTTAATGCTCATGAGTGTATGGAGATCCTACAATGTATATTAAGACAGTATGAGGCATAGATTCATAATAATGTGGCCTCACATCTGATTTTAATCATCTGACCTAACCTTTGGAGTAATGTGGGATCCTTTTGCCACAAGAGCCCTTACTCAATGTGTTACTAAATGTCTTTTTTGAGTGTTTATTGTCAAATTTTGAGTGCATGTAACTTAACACTAATATATTCATGTTATGATAGATATATTTGACATATATTGTTGTATTGTCATTACTTTTGCTCAGATTCTTTGCATGTAAAAGTCCAGTGTAGAAATGAGTTGGAACTTTCAAGAGCAATTAAATATGACTGCTTGTTTGGAGTTGGAAGTAATGCAGTAGAAATTCTTTTGGCTAAGAATAGAACCGAATTTCATCAAGATAAGTGCAGATTCTTTTTAGCTATCAGACCAGCAGTAGAGTGAGACATCATCAGTAAGTATTGCTGGCAACAAGATAGAATTTGGACACTTGTATTTCCAAAAATACTGCATAGAATTTCTTTCAAATATTTCAATGCAAAAGTTTCATCCTTTTTTTTTTAATTTTTATTTTGTTTTTTTGTTATTTAGGTTTATATTTTAACATTGTATACATGGTCATTTTGCTTACATAGTGTGGTCTGAGTGCATGTTTATTATTAATCTTAAAAATTATTGAATATGCTGCATTATGTTACTTCTGAAGACTTAAATAGTATCTGGATTTTGTGGTTTTTAAATGTACACAACCACAATGAAATTGCCATGTGTATGTTGAAATGACTACTACTTGTGTTATCTTTAACCTATGTTGTCAAGGGTATTTAATTGTGTTCTATTTATGCAAAGAGTGTTCATATAATGAATAGTCATGGTGCACATTATTAGTTAGTCTAATAGCCTACACAGGTATTTCCAGCTCTTTTCTTAAATGTGAGAGATTACTTGGTTGTTCAATAGAGAACTCTTCTGTTCTGATAACAGAGGTCAGATGAAATTGCAGCAGATTTCTCTCTTCTGTTATTTGATTCATAACTGGGTAAAATTAGTTGCCCTGATTTTTTTTTCCCTGTGCTCCCAATTACAAATATTTTTGTACTCTTACCTCAATGCATTACTCAAAAGAAATTGTATTTTAGTGGAGACTTTGGAAGCATACCACTTGTAAGGTGGTGGTAATATATTTGTATTATATGTGATATATACCATGTAATATATACCATGACTTCTAAGGTCATGGTAATATATTGGGGGACAGAAGTGGGAGTTAGTATTTCATATGGAGCAGTAGCTATATGGAGAAGTAATTTAAATTCATATACTGATTTTGAAAATTAGGAGAAGTTTTTTGAAATCATTGTATAAAATTCAGTCTCCTTTTCCTACAAAATCAAAATGTTTGTATATATATATTTGTGCATGTTTATGTAGCTATGAGTAATTCTTAGCTAAGATGATCAAAACCTCTTCTTACATATGTTTTTTAGTGACCATGTTCTGTGTAGTTATGTATTTCTCTGATGCTGCTAACATTGATGTTCTGTCCTGCCTTTGTGCATACTGGAGGCTTTCATGGTCAGTGGTGATGAACTTCCTCCTCTTCTGACCTCTGTAATAATAATTCTTCAAGCTTATTTTAAGTCCGTATGGGGCAAGTATTCCTGCTTCTCACATAAGCTATGGGGAGTATTGCAGGAGAATTGCAGAATTGCTGATTTGAAGATTGCTGTATTCTTTGAGTATGTCCTGTTTGCGATATTACTTGGACAACTTTTATTCACTACAAAATAACGAAGATTTGAAAGAATGTTTATTTAACCTTGACATAAAATACTGAAGTTGTGCCAAAACCCCCCAAAAATACAGTATCAAATTAAAACCAAAATAATTAAAATTATATTTCTTGTTTCTAAAGCAGTTTCTACCTTTCTTTTGGAAGAAACTGGAATTATAAATTGCAGGTTTTCTTTGTTGTGGGTAAGCTTGCTTTTCCTTTCCATCTGATGAAAACTAAGGAGACCAATACTGTCCTTATTTCTGTGGCATCCTAGGCTGGAAATCCTTTGCATTTTGCTTTTACTTAAAAAAAGCTTACATTCCTGTCTTTTGTTATACTGTATGCTTTGACATAAAACATGATTGAAGGGTTTTCCTTCCTTCCATATCCTCAAAATTTAGTATTTCTAGTACGTGTGTCAATTAGTACAGACTTTTTCCCCAGGTGATAGTATAGTCATGAAGTAGTTTGCACCTTTTAACATAATATTTTCCTATTTAAGGGGTTTTTTCAAAGAGATTTTTTTTCCAGATTTTTTATATTTTCTTGTTTCTTTCATGTCTCTAGCCAACAAGGACACTAGTTATGACAAGTATGTCTTCTGAGTAAGTATTAACCATTTTGATTCTTTATTCAGCCTACCATTTAAATTTGAATATTGATAATTTTTTTATGCTTATAGAAAACTAAATTTATCTTTGGGGTCTGCACTTTATTTCATTTTGTATTCTTGCTAGAAATTTGTTTGTACCTATATGTATTTTGTCTTTATTTGCATTGTATATATAAGTTTTCGTTTCTCTGGTGGAGACTGAAGTAGTTCCGTAGGTGAGATCAACAGAGCTTCAGAGCAATAAAACTAAAATCTTAAGCAAGTTTTGAGCTTGTCTGAAGGAAATGTACGTAGTAGTTGTATGTAGTAAATGGTTCAGCCCAACACAGCCTTTTCAGCTTACATTTTAATTATTTCTAATTAAAAAGTCATAATCTGAAACATCAGTTTAAAATGTTTTATTTCAGACAAATAATTGCAGAATAAATATCAGTTGTAGGCTTTCTAATGACTTTGTTTCAAAACATTAGAAGCAGCTGCCACTGCATATTTTGGGGGAGAGTTAATAATTTTCTGGCATGCTCTTATCATTCTCTTAAAAGTTTTAAAGCATAAGGAACATCCAACAAAAACACAATTCCATATTTTATACTACACTTGCTTACAGTTTTTGAATTCTTTTTCAAAACTTAAGATATTTATACTACCCAAAAATGTGTTTCAGTTTTGCTGTAACTAAATGTTGACAGTTACATAGAAATAAATACTCAGAAATAGCACTTAGTGGCTATGCTTTCAGAAGTTTTTTGTAAAAGGTTATCAATAGCTATTAACAAGTATACTTTTATATGTCAGAAACATAAAATAGAATTAATATTTTTCTTCTATTTAATGTGACTGGATGCTAGTAACACCAGGACTATAAAATGAACCTCACAAGTCATGCAATGCAGAATCACTGTGGGTTATCACTACAATGCAGAATAATAGTAGCTACAGCCTCAAAAGTGATTCATTAGAATTTGCATTTTAAGATGCATGAGTTCAGTAGTTTCATGGCCTTGGGTTTTGAGATTATAATAAATGCTGCTCACTGATTCACAACCATATAGCTATCTAATTTTCTGATTTAAAAATTCAGTGAAATTTTGCTGTAAATTTTCATCCACCAGTTTTTGCAGCTGTCTCAAGTATAAACTGGTGAGTTTTCTCTGCAGTTTGTAAGACATCTTCGATTCAAGACTTGTACAACAAAGAATTTTCTTCTCCTTGTGAGGAATTTTGTGTAGACACAGGAAGAATTTAGAAAAGGTTTAGGTAAAGCATGGAGCATGCAGTCTGGGCAGGGCCAGCCCCTATGAGTTGCAATGTTGCAAAGACATTCACTTGTAGGCCATATCAAGCTAAAGCTCACAAAATGAAAAGGGAATACTAAGAATTCTGGTAACAATCAAAGCTATACAGCCAAGGCCAGAATTCATACCAGAGAGAGGGTTAGCCATAGGATTTTTTTATAGTATGTCAACATACAATATCACCTTTTGATTTAATTGTGACATTAATTTGCTGCATCATTTTCACTATTCATTTTTTTGTTTTAAACTTCTTGAAAAATGATTGCTCCAATTTTTGTGAAGAATTTTTTGCAGTTTTTCTGGGATTCTGTTAAGTAGTGTTTATTTTAGCTGGGATATTCCGGGAGTTCTACCAGACTTCCGTTCTGTGGAGTTAAATGTAGTGAGAATGAAGCAACCCCAAAGGCCTCTGGAGATGTTTGAGTGCACTTGCATTGTGTCTGTTACCTCAGAAGTTTTGCCTTAAAGGATCGCCAGTGTAATAAAATGTGTGGCTGTGTTCAAGGTTGTGACTAATTGCTTTCTCTTGTGTTGCATGGACATTTCCAAGTCAGTTTGGGGAGTAGAGAGGCCACCAGAATTTTGCTTTCTTTTACAGATCTTAAAGAATCATTTATAATTGTAAAAATAATCATCAATAAAAGCAATAAATTGTTATCATGCAACAGCTTTTCTCTTGTGATACCAAGGTCTTCCTGTTTTCATAATTATATATTTATGTGCTCCTGCATAGCTATGTAGAAAGCTCAAATTAGAATTCCAGTTATAGATGGCCATTCTGGAATGTAGATCTAATTTTATGTATTTCATTATAATTGTATTTAAGGATAAGTGAATTTTTAATTGAAACATTGGCATAGATGTGTAGGTTGCAAGCCAGATTGAACTTTAGGGCTTTTCTAAATTTAGACACAGCATTATTCAGATGCTGAAAATCTGGGGCTTCTTAATGAAAACCTGTTAAGTGTGCTGTGTCTACATGTTTACATTCCTTGATAATATTTTTTATAGTACTATAAAAGAAACAACGAATTAGGCTCTGTTGTGTTGGGCACTGTGCACAAATAACATAATGGGTAATTCTGCACTCAAAAGCTTTTATTTAAACAGACAAGATAGATGTGGGGGGCAAAAGGGCTTTGATGTGCAAGTAGCTGTGATTGTGTGATAATGGAAAAGGGTCTGTTAGGACTCTGGAGAGGCTAATGAATTTAGGGCTAGTAGATAGGTAGAGGCTTAGTGAGAAAAGGATAAAATGTTTATAGGGGAAAGAAATGAGGTGAATTTGAATTAATTTGTGGTGTATGCATGTGCTTTTATAATTCTGCCTTCCTCCATTCAATGTTGCATGGGCTTTTTTATCTTTTCTTCTTTTTTAGGAAGCAAAATACAGTAATTCAGGTTGTGAAGAAACTTGGAGACTTTTTGCTCTCACATGAAGTGTGTGAAACAACAAGTCATGTAGTTACTGGGAATCCTTGTCGTACCTTGAAAGTTATGCTGGGAATTGCTCGTGGGTGTTGGATTGTTTCTTATGAATGGGTAAGAAATGTTTCTAACTTTACTAGACAATAAATTAAATTTAGTTTGTATAGCTGAAACATCAACTATCTTTGTGTCCATGCTACCTGCAGTGATGCCAATGTTAGTTATTCAGGCTTACTTAGAGTTAGTTCAATTAGATGAAATTTGTCTGTTTGAAAATTGGTTAGTTAGTTACAGTTTTTCAGTGCTTAATTTAACCAAAATGTTCCTGTGTTGTACCTCATTATCTAGCTTAGAAAGAGGACTTATCTCATGGATGAGAAACTCATGTCCCATGCATTATTTTTGGACAGATTAATTCTGCTCAACATTAGCCAACTCACATTATTCAGATTGAACTTTTTATGTCCTGATATAGTTCTTTTATGTTCTGAAACATGTATTGTGTTCAGCATTGGAAAAAATAAAGGGAAATTCTTAGATGTTTCACTGCAAATGGGAAAAAATGTATAATAGGAATAGTGGTGACTGGGTGGGGAACTTATCTGTCAGCCCAGTCCATCTCAATTGCTCACTGTAATAATAGAGATTAACCACTCAGTCTGACATTGCAGATGACAGTTTCTCAGCTTTCCTCATGTTTCCAGAGCTATAAAACATAGATGGTGAAATTTATGTGGAAATAGCTCTTCATCTTATACAGAAAAGGGTTGTTGAATAACTAAATTTTGTGGTTTCCTCTTTCTTATAAATGCTTTAAAATTTACTTTTTGGGTGGAAAATAAACTGCTGCCTTTTTGTTTTCAAGATGTCTGGCACTTTCCAGTATGAAGCTTGTCCTAGATGATATATACTCAGTTACCTGAAGTTGCTGTGGTATACTTCAGGTTTTTCAGAAGTTCTTGGTGATTAATTTCCTTGGAATAGAGGGTTTGCATCTTTGGCCACCTTAAGGATCCAGTAATGTGCCTTTGTGGCAAAAGAAAACTAATAGCATCCTTAGCTGCATTAAGAGGACCATATTTGAGCAGGGGTTTAGGAGAAGAACATCTCCACACACTCATTCCAGCCTACTGTATGATTCTTTGCATCTATTAATTAAATACACTGAATTATCTGTCCCACACTTAGCTTTGTATGGAGCATTAAACAAGTTACAAAGTAATTGTCACAAGTTATTTTTTCATAACAGGGTGCTCAAATGTGACATCTGCCTTCTTCCTTGAGAAAAACCTTCAAATAACTACAAAGATAGCTAGAGATAAGTACTACAAAATAGTTTCCTGTCTTTGTACATAAAGCAGTATGGATAATCAGTATTCCAACAAGTGCTGTCCTAGAATTTCATTGCCCATTTTATGCCCTGCACTTCTGTGAACAAATACATGGTGAAAATATCTACCTATGCTCTTCATAGAGCACTATTGATTGGAAAAGTTGTCCTCCTGTCTTATGGTCTACCTTGTAGACTCATCATGAGATCATCTATATCCCTCTTATAATACCAATAAGTTGAATGAAATTGTTTCAAGGATTAGTTTGTAGATGTTATTGGATCAAATGTTGATGCTGTTTTCATTCATTGTATTGAGCTGCTACTTAGACAAAGTTCTGAAGTTACTGGGAGAGATGCATGAGAAAGAACTAGACATGAACTTCAGATCTCCAGATCAGGTTTGATCTTATAGTATCTGGTTATCTGGAAGATTGCTATTTTTAATATTTTTAGAACTGTGCTTGTCTCTTTCACAGAGTCTAGGTCAGCTTTGCCCATAAATGTATATTCCCTCCATTTATTTATTTATTTGTTTATTTATTTATTTATTTAACTGAATTAAAACACTGCTTTGAATCTTTTTTAAAAAATATGTCTTCACCTGTTTAAATCATTGAATCATATGATGTAAGTGCTTCATTTCCTTATTTCATATTGTGTCAATGGCCATTTGGCCATAAGATGACCAAGTACTTTTGCCATCTTTTTACCAAAATTGGTTAACTAAAAAAGAGAAAACTGAAGACTTACCTAGACAGAATTGAGGAATTCAGTGAAAAATTAATCAGTAAATATATTTACCTCTGCCTTTTGACTTGTGGATATAATTTAGGGTAAAGTGGTTTTTTTCTTCTGAGAAAAACTTAAAATGTTATTTTTAGAGATGGATGTTGGAGAAATGCCAAATTTACCATCAGACATTTAACCTTCATAGCACTCCATTTACATTTTCAAGATGAATTATTCAAGTATAAATACCATATGATCATGCATTGTGCTAGCTGAATAGGTGAGAGACCTTAAATAATAACTAACCAAATAGTGTTTTCAGACCCTTTGAGCTAACTCTTTTATAACTGCACATTTGAAAACTTCTAGATACCTCTTTATTCTCAATAGAAACACAGATTCTGAAGTGTTCAGCTAAGAATAACATTGCAAATCATAGCTTCTTTTTGAATTACATGAATCTGAAGCATTTTTTGGTGTTGCTATGAAAATATAACTGGTTGAAAATTTGCCAAAGTCAGAAACAAACTTTCAGTGACTTGGAATGGAAAGCTCTTGTCTTTGTTTTCATGAAAACTGAATGTTTTAGTGAGTGGTGACCTAATTATTTACTGCAGGACCTGTTCATGAACTCAATATCCAATTTTCTTTTTATCTAGGAGAGTAGATACGATGCCTTTGTACTCAATTCCAGAACCATGATAGACAAGCATTAATCCATCTTTTGTTAAGACAAACAAATTTAATTTCTAAACAAAATTCTGTAAATACTACAAGGGTTGATAAAGGTCATTGCTGTAGAATTGGCCTGGAAAATGAAATAGGATTACTTAATCATAACTAATCTTTTGGGTTTATATTTTAATCTCTTTAGGTTTTCCAGCTACTTTTGATACAAACATAACTTTGGTACTATAAGGACGTGATGTATATGTAATACAGCATGGTACATCTGTTCCTGCTCAAGTTTATTTATGAAGAATTTTTTTTAATCTAATATGTCTCTGAATTGTTTTCAAAGTTACAATTTTCTTGGTTCAGTTAAAGTTGATTTATATTGTGATTAAAAGAGAAATTACATTAATAAGCTTCTTTTATGTTCAATAAATATATACAGCTATAAGTATAAAGCCAAGAATCTTTGATATTCTTATTGTAAATAGTTAAAAGTAATTATAAAAAAATATACACAGGTACCACCCTAAAATTTATAATTTACAATCATAAGTTGCAGTCTTAACTGTATTTTTAAGAAGTTACTTTTCTTAGCTGATCATTGCAATGCATTATTAGGTTTTGAATATTTTTTAAAGGTCATTGATTTATTAATGCGCTTAACTCTTATTTTTATGCTTGGTATCATATAATGACTGTAGAAATTATTTTCTCTTTTTGCACAGCTGTTGCATTTTCAAATATTTGATTGTGCTTTTTCTAAAAGTAAACATAGTATTCTTTGAATGTTTTGTAGTCAAGTTTAGCAATAAGTCTAAGGATATGCTGCTTTCTATTGTCAGCAAAATATCTTTTCCAATAGCCTGCAAAATTGGACACCTCTCCTCACAAGTCAGACATCACTTGTCACATCAAACAAGGAAACAGCTTTTGTAGAAGTTCACATTTGAAGTTGTTGGTTTCCCTGGAAGTCATCAGGCATAAGATACTTTGAACTGAAGACTGTAGAACTTATTTAGAAAATAATTTTGTTATGAAAACTGAATTTGCAATTTACTGCTTTGTAGCAATAGGTTTGGGGCAAAAGAGCCCTTTACAGAAACTAATTTTCTTAAAAGCAATTGGGCCATTTTATAAGGTTTAAATTGCTAGTTTATGATCAATTTTTTCAGCTCAGAATTTTCCATTAGTGAGCTGTAATATTGTAAAGGATAACTTTACCATGCTAAATATATAATGCCAGTTTTTATCTACAGGGAATATTTCATAGACTCGTTCACAAATTTTAATCGGGAGCAATTTATAATTTAAATTTAAACTAATAATATATGCATTTGTATGGCAGAGTATTTCAGTCATTGTGAATCAAGCATGGGAATAATTTCAGACACTGATGAAATTGAGCTTGTTCTAAGATGAATAATGACAACTGTTTAATAGTGCATGGCTGTGCTAATGATTTAATCTATTTGAAATGGCTAGAGAGCTATTTAGGGAAGATATGAGAGAGGCTCAATTATCCTAAAACAGGGATTTGCTTTCTGATAAATTCCATATATCCTATTTAAGGGGTATATGTCTGCTTCTTGTTCACTTAGCTTCATGTGCTCTAGGAGCAACAGAATGTCTCACTGTTTGGTAACAGTGCTTTTTTTTGATCTTAAGGGGTGCCAGATGGCAACTACAGAAGAGACATTGTGAAGCTCAAATACCTGTAAATGGAAAAATTGTTGAATTGAGTGACAGTGGACAAACTTGGCAAAGAAGATACCAGTGTTTTACCTCTGTGAGAAGCTTCATGGCTCACCACTTGTAAAATCAATGAAAAAGAGAATTTCATCTTCCGTTAGAATGGCCTTTAGAATTTAGGCTGCCTACAAATTAGGAGCAGAATGTCCTTTAATATGACTCAAGGGCATAGGAACTTTCTCTTTTTCCATTTTCCCATTAAGACAATGCTTTTACCAGTTGAGGGATAGTATTTGACTACTCTCCCATGGAGCTTTTAATATTATAGTCTACCAATTGCAAGTTATGATAAATTGCTCTGAAGAATGTTTAGAAAATCAAACTGTAAAATATGCTGCATGGAGTAGTTCAGGGAAAGTTTTACCAAAAAAAATTAAAAATATCAGAAATTGGAAATACAACCATTTTAAGTAGGTTTTTTCTGTTAAACATTTGGTGCTGGTCCTGATGGGAGCAGCAGTCTGCAAGTGGCACGCAGTTTTAGGATTACTGGTCTCCAAAGATCAGATTGGTCCAGTGTTTCAGAGCTCACAAATGATACACACAAATGATTATGTGTTCTCTGGAGTGTCAGTGTTGTGCAGTCTTCTTTTGTGCTCTAGATATGACACTGACAAAGGAGGTTACAACATAGCAAGAAACTGAGTTATTCTTCTTTGCAGGATGATTTATATATGTGATGTGGATTCTTTGCAATAATTGCATAATCCTTGTAGCAGTATTGTTTGACATGTTCATTTATGATCTGGATACTGGGGAAGAATGCGCCCTCAGCAAGATTGCAGATGTTGGAAAACTGTGAGGAGTGTTTGACACTCCAGATGGATGTTCCTGTTCAGATGGACTTTGACAAGCTGGAGAAATGAGCCAACAGGAATCTCATGAAATTCAATGATTATTGAACTGAGAGAACAGAACTGGTCATATATATATGACTTCCCTTTTCAATTTTTTTGCTCTATGTATTGTGATTTAAATATAGTTGACTTTTTGAGTATCCTCACGATGCTTTAAAATGTAATATAGCTGTGCATAGAAGTATGACTGATATTTCAATGGTTTGTTTTAGTTGTAAAAATTGTTTATTTCTTATTTATTGATTTTTCACCCAATGATTTGGTTGGGTAAATGAAATAGAAAGCCAGGTATTGTAACAGCACTGTCACTTCTAATTACACATTCAAAAAGGTGATTTTAGAAATTTTAAGATTCTACTTACCACTGATTTTATTTTAGGTTCTGTGGTCTTTGGAATTAGGCCATTGGATCTCAGAGGAACCATATGAGCTTTCATCCAGCTTCCCTGCAGCTCCTGTAAGTTTAATGATCCTTTAAGCTTGTGAACCTTCGTTTGTTTATCTGGAAAATTATTTGCCCTCTAAATAGGTTTTGTGAATAAGGAAGCCTACTAGAAAAATATTTTTTTAAAGCAGATACTGTAAAGAGTTATTTTCTTCTTCATCCAATTCTTTTTGAAGTGTGTGCAAAAACTTTGGTACATGTGGAAAATGCAAAATGTCGATTCACCAATTAACACCTGAATAAACCAGCATCTTACTGAAATATAAATTTACTTCAATTTTATTTCTATTTGTACCTGTGTACAAACTGGGGAGGCATGTTATTGCCAAATGGAAAGATTTGCATGTCAGGGACTCAGTTTTTTTGGCCCCAAAATTACTTGGGCAATGGAAAATTACTGTGGTCTTCTAGAACTGCTAAGTAGGAAAAATGAAGCATTTTTCCTGCCTCTAATAATCATTCTCAGGTACTGAATTGGGAACTAGTGCTCAAGTGGGTATGTGGGGGCATGATGTATCTGTTTAGACCTCAGTGTGCTTCATGTGTTGTAATTGATTAAACAAAAATTTTATTTTGGTTTTAAAACAAGTAGAAGTCTAGCTGGTTACTAGTCAATCATTCCAATAATTTTCCCTCCACTTAATTAGTATCTGCAATTTATTTCTCAAAGTTTCATACCAGCTTTGAAGAAAATACAGTTAATGGGGTATGAAATTTATTTTTACTGTAATTTTATTAACTGTTAAGAACTTCTATTTAGGATTCTTTCTAAATCTATAACTTATGTAAATTTACATATCCAACATTAATATGTATTATTTGTTGTATGTATTATTTATTTCATGATTGTAAGGTGTATGTTCTCAAAGTTTAGGGAAACTAGCAGTTCATTTCAAAGAACCCTTAAAGAAATTAATTATCCATTATAAGTTCATACTTTTTATAAAATGAGAAAGTAGATTGTTTTATATAGCAAATACAGAAAGAATGGTAAATCTTAACGTGAAAAATAAATAAGAAGCATGTTCTCTTTTTTCCCCTTTTCTGTATTTCTATGAAAAAATCTACACTGAATTTTGTATTTGGTTGCTTTGAGGTTTCTGTTTCTTTTCAGACTACCTTGATTAATAACAAAGTATGCTATCAGTAACAAAGTACATAGCATTCTTTAGAAATGATTCCTCTTGGAGATTTTTTTTGAGATCCATTTAGAGGTTTTATTCCTGAAGCCGAAGTAAGGAGTATTTGAGAGATGGTGAGAATGTAAAATTAAGGGAGGTTAGGGTTGTGCTGACAACCTGAATCACTTCTTTTTGCAATGTGCTGTTCTTGCAAAGGAATAAAGTTGAAGTACAAGGCAATGTTTCCACTAAACCATTCCTTGTTTAGTCACTCTAATTTCTTACTGTAACAGATACCTTATTTTTCTGAATCTGTGATTGTTATTTGAGCATAAATTTATTCATGTGGTTATTTGCTTTTTTTTTTTCTTGTTTCTTTCCTGCTTCCTACAAAGTACTTAGAGAAAATGGAAGTACATTCTAGTTTCACTTACTGTTTATTTGATTACAGGAAGGAATTAAAAGTAGGGGTTACCTTGCTGTTATGTTTTTACTTGTTTGTACCAAGTCAAAATTAGTTTTTGCAGCCTTCTGCTTCCTATTATTGCCTTCCTTCTGACACATCCTCCTGTTGCTTCAATTTGGTGTTTGGTGCTCAAGCCATGCAATCTTCTTTAGATGAAATGTCATTTAAAGACGTGTTCTCCCTAACATTTTAGAACAGTCATCAGAAAGCCTCAAATTCTATAAACTTTTTTTCAACAAACGAAAACTAGCCATGCAATATTAAATTATTTTAGTCATACAGGGTTTTTCTACTAAAATAAAGAAAGTTATTGTCAACCAGAAGTTAGCACTGCTTTTCTTTGCCAGACTGAGCATTCAGATGCTATCATGGGTTTTAAGAGCATTTTGGAGGATTTTTGTTTGTTTGTTTTGTTGGCTTTTTTTCTCTTTCCTTTTATTATTGGTGTGGATATGCTAGCTGTCTCAAATATTGGGAGTATTTTCTTTAGTAGTCTGATTAAATGTACCAACACAGGAAATGCAGTGGTGTAGACTCAGCATTTCTATTAAATTTCATAGAATCATAAAGTATTTTAGATTAGCAGGGACTTCTGAAGGTTGTCTAGTTCAACACTCTGCTCCAAGGGACTTGTCCATTCCACCCTTCTGCTAATAAATGAATAAATGAAAAGGAAAATTCACTTTCCCCAATTCCAAATTGTATTTACTCCCTGTTGTCCCTGTCTCTTGCAGCATAGCAGAGCACCTCCAAGGAGGGTCTGGCTTTGTCCTCCCTATGCCCTCAATCAGGCACCATTAAGGTCTGCCCTTCCCTTTCTCTGCTTCAGGCTGAAAAACAGCAGCTCTTGAGGCTTCTCTTGGTATGCTATGTGCTTGTTGGTGTGTGTGGCCTCTCTACTAGTGTAATGGCTCTTCTAGACTTCTCTCTAAGACATTTCTTGTGAAAGCAGTTTTGGGAAGTTTTTTTTTTTAGTTTGGGATGTGTATATCCTTATAAGTTTTTATTATGAAAAAATAATAAAATACTAAACAGTGATTTCAAATACATAGAGATTATTTTATGGAACTCTTTGGACAGTGACTATTCATTTACATTCTTTAGGTTTATATAAAATCAGATCATGAAGTTATATTAGAAATGTTTTTTGTCTCTGCTACACTTAGTAATGATGACACATTTTCAGTGAAGAATGGTGGTAGTGTGAGTGGTGGGGTACTCTGATAGCAGCTTTAATGTTTGTCAGTTTAAAATTGAGAGATTTCTTCAATCTTTTTCTAAATCATTTACTGTTTTCAAGATAGAAACATAGAATCATCAAGGTTGGCAGAGACCTACAGGATCATCCAGTCCAACTGTCCACCCAGCACTTCCACTGTAACCTGCAAACAGCATCACCCACCAGATCCAGGTGCCTCTTGAACAACTCTAGGGATAGTGACTCCACGACCTCTCTGGGCAACCTGTTACGATGCCTGACCACTGTAACACAGTTTTTTTTTTCTAATATCAAATCTGAATGTGCCCTGACTCATCTTAAGGCCGTTTTTTCTGGGCCTGTCACTGCCAGCAGTGTACAAGAGAGATCAGACCCCACCTCACTACAACCTCCTTTCAGGTGACTGTAGGGAGTGATGAGGTCCCTGCTGAGCCTCCTCTTCTCCATCTAAACAACCCCAGATCCCTCACCCCTCCTTGTACAATATTTTTTCTAGACCCTTCACAAGCCTTGTTGCCCTTACCACACCTTATTTTTTAGTTAGCTTCCAGAAGTAAATCTGGGGTTTTTGTTTTGTTTTGGGTTAAGTTCTTGCATTGTAACTAATCCAGTCATCTGCTGAAATCAAAGTTTTACAAAAATATTAGGCAAACAATAAGCATGAGAATTAAAAACTAAACTTAATTTGGAGAAAAACCTCTAGTAAATTATTGTGATGTATGAAGAAATATCTTCTCAATCCGATTTGCAATTTTAAAGCATATAGTAATAAAATGAAGGGGGGGGAAAAGGAAAGATCACCCAGTAGAGTAATTTATTCACATTGTGGTGTACATTGAGGGCCTACCTACAGAGAATTTTTAGGGAGAAGTCCTGACCTTACTGAAAAAAACCCATAGTGTGACCTTAGATAATTTT
The DNA here is from genome assembly GCA_024865655.1 of Emberiza elegans. Taxonomy (NCBI): domain Eukaryota; kingdom Metazoa; phylum Chordata; class Aves; order Passeriformes; family Fringillidae; genus Emberiza; species Emberiza elegans. The sequence goes on along the minus strand of JALJVW010000085.1, from coordinate 19,040,052 downwards.
CAGATTATTTTTCTTCCTGTTCTTAAAATGTAGTAATTTGTATCTTAAGTCATAAGCATAAATTTAATTGTATCAAAGAACATGCATATGTTTTTCAGTCAGGTTATTTTTACAAAACATTATAGTTATATTACATCACCAGGTGATACATGATTGTCACAGACAACTGGACATCTAGTGTTAATGCCATTGTCTCAGTTTACAAAATACTGGTCAGTTATTTTACAGGTAAATGACAAGGGAAGGAAAAAAGTGCAATCTTTATAAAAATGTATAGGAATACACGCTATATTGTAATTCATAGGGATTTTCTGTAATTTAAAGACAGTGACTGAAACAGACTGAAAAAATTATGACTTTTGTAAATGGTATTTCCCAAGAATAAATGCAAACTATATAAATGCTATTTGTCCTCTGTTAAACATAGTCATACAGGCTACTGGAAAAAATCCTCAAATAAGTGTAAAAAGTTGTTTAGGAGACTATGGGGGAAAAGAATGTATTCCCTAACTATAGAATTGAGCTAATTACAGAAAAGATTTTTTTTTTATGTACATATAGGGCACACATGACACAGAATGATAAATAGTTCTAGATCTAGCTAGAACTAAGCTAGAACTAGCTACGTGTTTTATATTAATGTTTAAAGTTCAGTGGTGAGGCGAAATGCATATTCCTAAAACTATTTTAGGGTTTTTTTCACAGTTCCAGTTATTTACTAACACATACATAACATAAATGATCAGTAAAACAGAGTCCTTAAGTTGTCTGTCAGTTTCTTGGATGTTCTTTTTATTGAGTCATTTGGCCAAATCACTGTTATATCAGGTCGATGCTTTAGACATTGTGTCTGGTTGAATAATATGAGCTTTAGCTGATCAAGACGATTGCAATTCAGGAACTGTACTGTACTGACCCCTTCAGAACACTAGTGCATGTTTCTGGACTTGAAAAAATGAAACAAGTTGCTTGGTAAAATAAGTCTTTGAAGACTATACAGTATATAATTCACATAATGATAAAGCATTTAGAAATCTGCTGGTCGAATCATCATCATTGTAGCTTTGAGAGAGTATCCTGAGCCCTTCCAGTAGTACCACTTGATCCCATTAAACTTGTTGTTATTCTGTCGTAATGGATAATACATTCCATTGAGGTTAGAAGGACCACATGCGTCAAACCACCATCCTGCAAGACAGAAGACAAACATCAGCAGAAGTAATTCTCAAAATAGTATTTAAGGTCACTTTTGTTGTCTGGAAATGAGAAAGGAATCAAAACCCAGTTTTTTGTTCTTATGATTTGGAAGTGTTGATGTAAAATACATGCCCCAAACTCAAGAAAGAAATGTATTTGTGTATCAACTCCATATTCTTGAATCTTATGCAGTACATTGTATTTGAAAATTGCGAAGGGAAAGTGTTCAATCAATGTATTATCCACATAAACATTTCTGACAGTCTGAGGGCAGAACACAACTTGAATTATAAAGATACTGAGTTGCCTTTGGTTTTATCTACTCTTTGGTAAACTCCTTTTTCACAGATTTAACGAGTGAAATTCTTAATTCTTTCTAGAGGAATTATTCAGTTCTCCGGGCTGTTCAGTTCAAAACCTCCTGAAATATCATAAGAAGGAAAAGGAGAAAAAAACAGACCAAATGTACTTTGTATCCATATAGTCCTGACTTCTTAGTGGGTCATAAGAAAAAATTATTTTTATTAATAAAATAATATTTTTATATTTCTGTTATGGTGGCAATAGTGTGTGTGTGTTCTGTTTTGCAGGGCAGTATTCCAACTATCCTTTTGGATAAACTGAAGCTGTCCTTTTTTCTTGGAGCTTGTGCTATTGGAAAATTAACAATTGCTTAAGAGATAACATGAAGAGAAGCCAAATTTACAAAGCACTTGTTTACATTTCAGAATATGGAATTCTAGATGAACACATTATATGGAATTACTTGTGTAGTTGAAGATAAAAATACCACCTAGAACTCAAATATAACTACTGAACAATCATTAGAAAAATGTAGATATATCTGTGGAGTATCTTTACCACTTCATAACTATATTGAAATAAGGAATTAAATTCTTGTACCCTTCTGTGGCACTTGCAGCACACAGCAGCTCTTAGGGTTTTTCTTCTTGGGTAGTTAGAGAAAGGGCTTATGCCTAAAAAATGAGGAGCCATTTCACTGACAGCTGAATCTCTGAAAGAGGTCTTTTGCAGGGAGTTGTATTTTGATTTCTGAATGTAGCTCATTCTTTGGAAGAGGCATCTGCTGTGTCACTGATTAGTTCCACAATAAGAGACTTTCTTGTACCCCAACGTCAGGGACTTATTTTCCCTCCAGTTTTCACCCCTCTTGTTTTATTTTAACTAACTTTCGTCAAATGGTAAAATACTTCATCTTGAGTCACCATACTAGTATTTCTATCTGTGAGTTTTGAACGTTTTTAACAATCAAAATTTACTAAGTCAAAATTATTTATCTCGTAGACAATTTCAGTGCCAATAAAAATAGGAAGACTGAGAAACATAAAAACATTCGTACCTCCTGTTAGCATTTGTGAACATTTGCAAATACATTTGTCATTGTCTGCATCCTTTGTGCTAAAATCATTTCCTGGTTGGCTTATACTACTTATTTTGCCCGCTGTCCCAGTAAGTCCTTTAAGGTAAATCCTGTAGAAGTGAAAAATGGAAAAAACAATTATTACGTGGAAGTTGATGGAAGATGTCTGCAAAATAATGATGGAATAATTTGCAATAAATATCCTGTTCAAATAGTTTAATTCTCTTCAGGCCAATGTGCTGCTGTAAGCTGTTTTTCAGTACAATGTTTTCATATGAACAGAAATGGTCAGCACAATATTCTAATGAACATGTGTTTTTTCATGTCATACTAGAAGAAAAAGAGAGCAAGTAGGTAGTAACTTCTAGGATTTTTCATACAGATCATGTATTTATTAATACTGAAAGTGCACTGTTGTACTCCAATGCAACAGTACATGCAATTATTTTTATTACATTCAGAAGTTTATTCCAAAACTTTTTTGATTCCTATTTTGCTGTTAGTACAACACAGCAATTTAGCATTACAACCCTGAATAAATGAGATGACAGCCTTACTAGGAGAATTAATTCTGAGCTAGTAAATGATATTTTAGAAGTTTCTCAATATTTCCCTTTCCATTGTCCTAGTTACTTATCCTTTTCACATCATTCATAAATTTTAGTGTTAGCTCATCACAGGTATTTCAGTTTGCTTCAATTCCCTGGCAAGGTAAGCTTTTGGTGAGGCTGCTGCTGTTGGAATCTGCTTGCATGGGTGCCAATGCACTCTCAGTGAGGAGAGACACAGGGCACTGAACTGGGCAGGACAATTACACAGCTATTCCTGTGTCACCTTGAATTGGAAGGACTTCAACCCTCTGCTCCCACAGTATCTTTTGGGTGATTGCATTTCTGTATCAAATAGCTCATGCATCTCAGAGTTATTTTATTTGTTTAAATAGGAGATCTGATTGTCTGAGGAGAATTAATTTGTCCCCCAATCAGTCTTCATCTTGCATATAATTCTCTGCTTTTGACAGAAATTGTCTTTGGTAGTTAAACAGATTGTTTTAACCCATTTTATATCCCCTATTTTAAAATATAATTAATTCATTTTTATTCATTTAGGTTTCAAAAGATCAGTTAATTACAGATTTTATTTAAAATATCTTTAAAAAATTATTGTTTTTTCTTAAAATGAGTTCAAAATTATGTAAGCCAATTTCTAACATAAATTATATTAAAGGTTGCAAGTATAAGGTATGAGCCTAGGCTGGGTCTTCAAATATCATCTGAAGTCTATTATAAGCCTAGTATTATTTATTTGTGATTAACAATAAATTGTTAAAGGTACAGTTTAGTATAACAGAAGATGAGAGGCAATGGATGGAAATTGGAATGAGATGTTCTGACTGCATATGAGAAAAAGCTTTCTACCCTGAGGAAAGACAAGTAGGTTGTAACCTTGGGAGGTTATCAAGACCCAGATGAAAAACTCTGAGCAACCTGGTTTGACTTCATAGCTTTGAGATCAGGAAGTTTGATTCAAACAAAGTCCATTCTGATCTCAATTTAGTATGAAGAAATTTCAGTTTTATCGCCCAAGTCATAATCTTTCCAGCATTCAGAATGTATTAATCTCTTTATGTAATGGATCTATTAATCTTTTAATGTAATGGATCACAGAATCAAAGAATTGTTTGAGTTAGAAAGGGCCTTAAAGATTATCTAGATCCAACCCCTTTGCCATGGGCAGGGACACCTTCCACTAGATCAGGTTGCTCAAAGCCCCATTCAGCCTGACCTTGAACATTGCCAGGGATGGGGCATGGAAGATGTTCTTAACTGAATACTTTCTTTGGACTTTTTTCTTTTTCATAATGTTAAATACATTCTATAAAACACTCAATTTTATTATGAATTCCTTGATTGGTTGCATATTGTAATAAAATTTCTTTTACCATCTTCGTTTTCAGTAATTATCTTTTAATGCTGTAATTGGACAAGGGTAATCACCCATTTTGCAAAAGTTGCCTTTCAAAGTATTTTAAAGCATTACTTTAAAAAAATCTCTGCTGTAGATTCTGACTGTTTCCAGATGAAAAAATATTTACTTTGGAGTTGAGACAACTAAATACTACCAAGGCATTAAGATCTAACATTTTCAGGGGGGCAGATGCCATTAGTTTTGAATTGCTTTGTTTGCATATAAGACCTGATTTGAAATAACAGCATCAGGTCTCTCAGGTATCAGGTTGACTTTATTTATAACAAATAGTTGCTAGAGATCTTGGAGAAAATCATCTAAATGTTGACCATTTTTCTGTCCAGTCACCCAAAGCTCCATGAATCTGCAAGATTCTTATAAAGAAACATTTCATGGACCATGTAGTAGTAAAGCATCTGTTATACTGTGAAGTGTTTAGTTTCTTCTATAATAAATTAAACTATTTATTGCATTTACTGAGAGCCTGGTGAATGAACTATGAAATGCCCATATATTTCAGCTGTGGCTGGTACTGTTTCAAAATGTGTAATACCATTTAAAGTATATAATACGATGATAATATTTATATAAAATATTTATTTTTAAATCGTATTATTTCTTATTTTAACCAAGAATTTAGAAGAACTTGTGAACCTTTACATTTTACAGGATTAGAGCATAAATAATAGGTCCATTAAAATTTGGTCTTTAAATTGACAAGTTGGTGATGGGTGAAATGCACATTTGTTCCATTTTCACAGGTGGGAGAGTTATTGAGAATCTTAGCCAGTGGGTCATGGAAGGATAGGGCCACCTCACTTCAGTGTGCTTTTTATAACAACAGAACAGTTCCTAGAAGCCACTGACAAGGAAAATCCTTGCAGTATAATTCATCTTAGTCATCCACCTTCCAGAAATATATTTATTGCAGGGAATCAGGATTTGATAGCAACTGCAGACAGATTCCCATTGTCCTAATGACTGTGCACTGTCACCCACTATATTGACACATGTATCCTGTCTTGTTCCATACTATCTCATCATCTTTGTGTTTTGTGTGTTATACTCACTCAGGATGCACTAGTAAAATACCCATTTTCTCCTCTGGAAAAAGAAATTAATTTTTTAGGCAAGAGATGAAAAATTAAGAAAACATTACTTTCTGAGTGAGCTGGAAAATAGTCATGATTTGTATGAAATAAGGCCATGCATCTACACAGTCTAGAAAGATTACTATCAGAACATTTTTAATTAGATCTGATTTTTCTGCTTACCTGTATTTTTGTTCTTCACTTGCTAGAGAGAAGTGGTCATACAATGAATATGCCTCATTTCCTTCCCAGTCTTTCAGTTGTATTTTAAGAACATAGCGCTTCTGATTAGTCAGTTGAGAAACAAACTCATTTCCCAGCCAGTACTCCCCAGCAGGATCACCAAATCCCTGTAATTCAAGTTGTACATTTAAATAGTTTTGTTTGGGTGGGCTTTTTTCGTTTGAGTTTGAAAAGATCACTTTATCAGTTTTTAAGTGTAATAGTTTTCAACGTGTCAACTAAGAATTTTACTGTGTCCACAGGGATTATTGATCTGTAATGTTTCAAAAAGTTGATGTCAGCAAGGACAAGTTCAGGAATCTGAAACAGTGAATCAATATTACTTAGTAGATTTGGAGCAGTTCCTACTGTTGCCACTAGAAACACAAATATAAACAGCTCAAAAAATGTAGACATATGATGAAACAGTTGATTAAAAAAAAGTAAGGTTTCTCTTTAAAAACAAACATCACACTTGCAAGTCTGCTTAGGCAAACAACTTGCACTATTCTGACATTTTCAAAATGAGCATCTGAGGACAAAGAAAACTTTTTAAGGTTGCTTACATTCTAAGGATGCTATTAATATAAATTTAGCATATTAGATTTCAAATAATAACAACAGCTGATATTAAGGCTTCAGAGAACACTGTTTACCATCTTATACTCCTTCCATGTCCGGTGGAAGTCCACACTGCCATCTTCTCGTTTCTGAATAACTGTCCAACCTCCTCCACCCGTTTCCATGTCACAGTAGGCCTACCAAAGTAAGCATATAACAGCCTAAGTGCATGCAGTCACAGCAAAACAAAACCAGAAATCATGTAATTTTCATCATTCTATATAGTGGCCCGTCATGTGCAAAATATGAGTTAACCTAAAAATGCAAGTTTTCACAGCTTTCATACAAATCAGTTGTGGTTGTCCACAAAGAAATGGGATTCCTCAGTATATATCACACTTAACAAAAAGCCTTAACAAACGATACCTTTCACTTCTCCATCTTTTTTGTGAGAAATCCATTCAAATTTCCCATGACTTCTCAGAGGACAGATGCTGTTAAGTTCAGGCCATGAACAAACTGAAATATATTTTTATTATCACAGTCATTGTTCAGTGCCTTTGCCAATGGTCTGATCCCATTACTTGAAAAGTCATGTTGAATCTTAAAGCCATGTTATTATACAGACTGCAGTGAACATCTATGCTTGAACAAAAAAGTAACAACTATAAGATGTTCCCAAATATTCATAAATCACCTTTGAATTTTCCAAATTATTGCTAAATATTTGAAAAGACTGACATGTAATAAGCAGTTCACTGAACTTAGTTTTCCAATTCCCAATAAGTGCAACCCTGGCACAGAAAAATTCAAGTATGTAGTGGACTTGGTCAGTCAGTCTCTCAGATGAAATCATTTCAGCATCAGAGGTGAAAGGTATTACTGAAAGTGCCAATATACTGCAGAGATGCTGATGGGAAAAAAGTATTTTGAAAATTAATTGGAATTTTGGAGTGACGTTGGGAGAAGTAGGGGATAAATAAACAATAAAATTTTGTGAATATGAGTATATCTAGTACAATTTTTCCTGAGAAAGGATTTCAAATTGTTGCATCTAATTCTGCTTTTCCAAAACTAACAGAATTTATAATGAGATGTGTGAAGTCAGTGGAGTTAAGCTGGTTTAAGACAGTACAATGAAAGTCGAACTGAAGTCAGTATCTCTTTAAATTGCATATAAGTACTAATACTATCTTTAAGAAATATATTGGATTTTTTGTACAAGAATCCCTGTTTGGAGAATTCTCAGTTAATGTTTTCCCATTTGGAAGTTTAATTTTTCTGACCACTTTCTTCCAAGATATTGAAGTTCAGAGCCTTCTTCAGAACCTCTTCACTTCTCTGCAAATTTTTGAATTCTAGTTTGAGCATTGAATTACATTAACTTCTAATCTGTATTCTAGATCTTTCATCCAATAAATGAAGTTGTGTCTTCCCATTTATAGTAGTACAGGCAAGACCTGACTTCTTACACTTCAATAGGATATTTCATCTGTAATTAAATAAATAATTTTTAAAGAAACTAGGCAAGTATTTCATTATTAATTTGGATGTTTCCTTCATTATTTAACAGTTCCCTCAGTAGTCTTACATCTTGCCTAACTGCTGCTTTTCACAATATGCCTATAACTGTCCCAAATCATGACTGGGTGGCACTAAAGCTGTAATGTCTTTTTCATCCTCTTCTATAGGAGACTGTCTTATCAGTGTTAGCAGTTAGGAGATTTGAGTTCTTTGAACTGTTAGACATCCTGGAAATTAATTGAAAAATATGACTGCAGTGAAGCCAGTTTCCTTCTGTGCTGTGGTAGTGTTATGTGTGTCATTTGGGGAAGTAAAGTGTGCTCCTTACTAAGTTTTCAATATCATTCACTCTTTTAGGGTATGTGTGTTGTACGTGTCTTATACACTCACATGTATATATTTATATAGATCAGAGTATTTACAGTTCAAACAGTGTCATATATACTGTTGAAAGGCATCAGACCTTTGAAAGGAAAAAAAATCCTTATAGCTGAAATATCAAATATATTAGTGTTTCAACAGGCTGTTGCACATTGGAAATCCAAAGCTGATACTGTACTTTAAGCTTGCAGTAGACTCTGCCTAACATCAGAAATCACAAGACATTCAGTTGGAGATTTTTAGGGAAGATAAAATAAATAAGCAAAAAAGTTGGGTAAGTTGAATAAAAATTGGATACCTTTTAAAGTATGTATTGTGAATGGAAATTAATTGAAACCTCAATTTGTACTGATGTATGCAATCCCTTACACCTCAAAGCTTTTTGTTTGGCTTTACTAACATCTGTATTTAATGACTGGTAAAAATGTGATGATAAATTAATTTAGTTAAAATAAAAATTCCCTTCAAAGGAAGGGCTGAAGATAAGGTATTATAAGAGAAGATAAATCTGTTTTAAAAGGCTAACTCATGATATGTAATGTATATGTGAAAACTAATTTCTGCAGAGGGCTATGAAGAGGGATATTAAGAATGGGCTAAAGCAGATGCAAATACTTTTTTTAAGCATCAATACAAGTTAAAAAGCTGATTTAACAATGATCAAATATCACTGGTTTTAGATAAAGTTGTTGACTCTGAAGCTTCACCCCACTTAAAAGAACAGTATAAGCATCTAGATGGACAATAGAGAACTGTTTCACCCTTCTCTGAATTATGTAGTTTTTAACTATGTACATGGGAGGCCATGTATCTATTTACTTGAGCTGTGGGTTCAGTCTGATGTTGCTATTGTAGTTGTTAATGTTTTTGAATGTTATGTGCAATTTCATTTATGCCTGTTGTCTAAACTGCTATTTAGTTGGAATTAATACTTGGAAAAAATCAATACCTTTAAGTAGCACTCTATTTTGTTTTAATGAGATTAAAATATAAATAGTGAATGACTGTGAATGTCTATCATAATATATTTCTGTTACAGGTAGTATCCATTTTTAAGTGAGTGGTAAGACAACTAGCTTTAATAGACACTATAGATTCTTTGAGATAAATGCTGGGGTACTGCAAATTAGTTCCCAAAAGAAAAAGCAACTCACTAGGAACTAAAAAATATAATGAGAAATTGAAGAGATGACCATAAAACCTCACGTAGATTTTTCTTACCCGTAACAATTTTTAGAAGTTTACATAAATTTGAGAGTATAATTTTTCCACACCAAAAAAACTTCATGTCAATCAAATCTAAGTCTTTCTTTTAACACCATTACTAGAAGAGAACTATTCTGACCTTTCAACCTATTCTAGGTTTTATATTAAAAAAAAGATATATAACATTTCATAAAACTAATAAAAATAGATACCAAGATTAGTCAGGCAGCAGGAGTCTTCAAACAGATGCCAAAAAGAATAAAGGGATTAGCCTCTCAAGTTACAACAAATTGGAACAGGGAGTATTTGATGGATCTTGTGAAGTGCTTCAGTACTTACAGTTCTAGCAGCTGTAGCACTGTAAGAGGGTATTTGGGGTATAAGTGTTTTCAGACCTACTTTGGGAATGGTAAGGCTCAGGCTGAGTTATCAGGATGAAGAGCCACTGCAATTTTCATAGCAAAGCAAGTGCAGTCTCCACATGTTCGCAGTGACCCTTTGCATCACTTTCAGCTGTTGTCTGAACACTTTGGAGTCATTATGTCCAATGATTTTTTGTATTCTGCTATCTCCGTCTCCTAGAGATGTGACTAGATAAGAACTACAGTCTAACTGGTTCATGAGGTTGCTGTAAGCATAATATATTGCCTTTTCATAGTTTTGCCTCTGCCATTTTTCCTCGTGTCAGCAGTCTTTTGCTGTTTTCCTCAGTGTTTTTAAAAGGAATTAGCTTTGGTCCTGTTGCAGAACAGGAAAGTTTGAAAATATTAATGGAATTAAATAATTGTTTTCCTCTCAGTAGTCATATGCAATTCCTTAGTTTTGATGGGAGACAAATTAGTAACGTGGGATCAGTTACAGATTACACAGAAGTTGTTTATAAGCCTGTTGGGTCAGAAGGTGTTACAAGAGGAAAAGACAAAAACATAAACAGCAGTGCAGCACTTTTGGCAAATAAAAAAGGTCACTCTGTTTCCTGGTCTGAGTAGCTATCCACATCATAAACAGCTGAAAATGGTGTAACATGTTGATTGTCCCTAACCTTCACTTCCCTTGACAACTCCTCTTATGCATTTATATTAGTATAAAAAAATCAGCATCAGGTTAAAACTTTTTAGTCTCTGATTATCAATGTCATGCGGTAAGTAAAACCTTTCCTGTCTTTTTCTATCTGAAATTGACAGAATAAGATTTTAATTCTTTAATATTATTAAATGACTGATTTAATACTAGGTGAAATTTTTATGTTTAAACTACTTTTTTTTAACTTAGTAAATTACCAAAATGGATATTTGCATTAAGCATTTAAAGCCTCCATATTCAAATGTAAAGCATTTAATGTTTTATAGTCTAGGAAATTTGTACTTTTGAAAATGCAAAGTGTTAAAGTTTATGACAAATTTTTATTCTGTAATATGTCATGCACTTGTGTCTGCTCTTAGAAAATATGCATGCTCTGTATACTCTATTTGACAGTAAAAGTAAAACCAAAGATTAAAGCTTGAGACAAGTCATAGTAAGAGATCCAAGGAATGTAATTCCTGAGTTGTCTAACAAAGACTGCTGCATTTCATTACTTTGGAGACACAGTAGCTTTCATCTCTTTTAGTTTTTAAAATTGTGATTGTAGATATCTATGCTATTTAAATGCCATTCAGCTTCATGTACAATAAAACATTTCACTGCATCTTATGTAACTCATTTTCCTGTGAATTTGATGTTTTTAGACTAGATTATTCTGAAGGAAAGACAGCTGTTGTTTTTTGGTTTGTTTTTTTTTTCCCAGAGAAGCAGATTGCAAATAATTTCTCTGGATTATATCTACAATGATGCTTTATCATTTTATTTACTTCAGTAGATGGAGCATCTCTGTCAGGCATCCAATGAGTGCCATTTTTACCTCAAGGTTTTTTCTACAGAGGTATGGCATGCTGTTTTAACTTAAATTGACATTGAAGTTCATTTCAGTTAAACACATAGGGGAAAAAATATCCATAGAGGAATTTAAACTGATCTAGTGAAACCCCTGCAAACTCACCTTTTATATGAACCAGTAGTAGTATTTTCCAGTGCAGTATTTCTCAGAAAAGTCCTCTCTGTTAGACAGTGTCTAATTGTAAATCTACTTGTTACACAAATGTCCTTAAAACTCTGTGATACAAGAACTGAAACCCAGTACTACTAGATTGCTTTCATGAGTATAAATCCATGAGATTTCCATGCCCCTGACTTTACCTCCTTTTGCCACCTGAAGACCCCCTTGGGCATGTGAAAGAACTAAGAACTTGAAGGAGACAGAAGACTGCTGATCATGCAGAGCAACTCTGTTGGAGTTACAGATTTTATAAAGAAATTACACTACCTTATTGATTTAATTACATTAATTATGTGGAGAAAAGAATGAAATTCTGGCATGATGAAGCACACAACAAAATGTTATTCATTTCAACTGAGACAAGGTTTCACCCAAAGGACTTTTTTCTTCCTGTAAAAAATAGCATATTTGCCAGATCAAATAACCTTTAACATGCAGTATGGCTAGGTAGCTCTTTATAGTCATCCTACCTTCTTCTCTTGTGCAGTGTTTGAAACTGTTAAAGTGTAGATTCCACTCGTTGTTAGTCCAGATTTGAAAGCTTCAGCACAGTCTTTGAAGCTGATTTGCTCCTCTTTAGCTATGAATTTGCTCTTAGCTATTAAAAATACAATAGAAATGGAAGGCATTAAGAGGAGATGAATGAAAGTTACAAAGAATCGATTTATGGTATAATTGGCTTAAAGCAGTTCTAAAAAATATGTCTGGTCCTGAAAGAAATGACAGATCAAGGTACTTATTATGTGTGATGTTACTTTGTATCATTTAAAAAGATTGTTCTGATAGGACTGTGGTTGTTTGATAGGTTGAAAAGTGCTGACACTTACTAATATGTTGAATAAGAAAACTCAGGATATTGCATCTCATTCCCTTGAACAGTTTCTGCTTCCACTCATTGCCTTTGCTGGACTTCTACATGCATTACAACCTAGGCATGCATTAACTACTATTGTATACATACCTAAGTAGCAAATGGTTAGGTTAATAACCATTTTTGGCCAGTACTCTAAGATGGTGAAATGAGTTATGAAACCTTTTATAATGCAACAGACTGGGGGAACTACCCTTAAGAAGTTTTAAGCTTTTTTTTTTTTGCCCCTGTGCTGAGCAGGAACAACTTTGTATGTATGAAGCTGAAGCTTGGTAGGTCAGCCCAACTTACTAAAGATACATACCTTCTGGAATTAATTTGTGCAAAAAATACATTTTCATATGTCTAAGCCTTCTTATTCAACAGAACAATCTAAGGTTCATCTTTTGGTTCAGTTCTTTATTAACTATGGAGGTTGGAATTTCCTGGCATTTCGCCTCATGACTGATATTTCATATTTGACCCTTCTGGGGTTGGTTCTGTGTATTTTCCCTTTTAATTTAATCTAACAATCACAGTCAGTTACTACAAAGGTTTAGGTGCCATATAAATATGTGCTTATATTACAGTTGCTTATTATGTTCTTTTTGGCTTGCTTATTCATTATTTACCTGTTTAAGTGCTTTGCCTTAAATAGAAAAATAACACATTCAGTGTTTTAATTGCTTTTCCACACTCTATTGTTTGCATACTGTCTTAGAAGCTTTCCCTGCTAATTTTGTCTTTTTGGCAAACACTCATTATTTTTTCCACTCTGGATTTAATGGTGCTGTAGCCAACATGACTTTGACTTGTTTACTTATTTGTGCACTAGCATAGCAGATAACATCAGCAGGAACATGTACAGCCTTGGTATTTAAGGGAATAGCGTCAGTTATGAAGACAAAAAAACTTGGAATTTACTTTGTTTAGAAAAACCTACAACCTATGTTATGATAATAACATATAGGACAATACTAAAAGTGAGGAGTTCCAAACACCCTTTTCCTTTTCTGTGATCCACCATACAGTAATATATCATAGACTGCCTATACTGTCTTCTAAATTCTAATGACAACTTTTAACATTTTTTCCCAGTATTTAATTTTAAATCCTTTCTTTAGGGGTTCTGTATATTTCTGTATTTTCAGCCCTGAGAACTTTACAGACAACTGTGCCAGAATCCACAGTCTTTTAGAACAGCTTCTTAATCTGTCCAAGTTCCTTATCAGACATGAAATTCAAGGCAGGGAATGTTTAAATCCTGTGTAGCCATAACTTTTAGTTTATGGTTTGTGTGGGTTTTTTATGGCACATGTGAATCTGCATAAATCTGAAAGCTATGCTTCGTGGCTATGATCTGTTGCAGAGTTGTCAGGGATTTAAGGGTGAGATTATTGCCTATAAGGTTTGCTAGGCTGAGGGATTTTTAGGATGAACAAGGATACCTTGGTGAAGAACTTGTGGGAGTACCTGCTGTACCTGCTGATGCTTTCTGGTTTTGGTTTCTAAAAACTATGCCTGTGCTTATTCCTTTGCCTTTGGCAGCCACTATAATTCATTCTTTCTTTGGTAAACTCTGTGTGCATAAAGCAATGAGAGGTGGCAGAAACAATCTCTGTGAGCCAGGAAGAAAAGTTGCAGACCTACAATATGCAATCTCACCTAGATATATGGTCAAGCAAGTGTATACTGCCACACATGTGAATGCCGTGTGAGATGAATAATACTTGGCTTCTCTGTATTTTGTTGAGCCACTGGATAATTGGTTAAGAAAATAAATAAACCAGAGAAGATAAACAAAATATTGAAAAGAAATCACATAAATGTGGTTGTTTCTCCCACCCCCTAAAAAGGAGGTTAATTAACTCAGATGCAAAATTTAAGGCAAAACTTTTTGAGAAGCAGAAGTGTGTCAGAGCTAGTTGTAAGACTACAGGTACCAGTGTACACAGATTAGGAAATAGCACTGAAATGATATAAGCATGTCTGCTTTGACTTACAGTTTGGTGTTGATATCATAGTAAGCAAGCTATGAACCGTCTCCATCAGATCATGCTGCTGTTTTTGCAGAACTGAGTTGTTTACTGTAGCTGTAACTAACTGTTTTTCTAGTTCTTCTATAATAGAATTCTGTCTGGCCACCAGGACTTGAAGCTGATCTTTTTCATCTTTTATTGACTTCAGCTGAAGCATGTGCTTGTCTTCCATCTCAAGAACTCTTTTTTCTAAAAAACTAAACAAAAGATTACAATTAGGCTCTCCAGAAACAATTTTGAGCTGATGACAAGAGAATCAAGCATGTTGTATAAGTTTCTTTCTTCATAAACACTCAACTGCAATCTCTAATGATATGCAAGCAGTAGACAACTAAATGAAAGAGTTTGATACATATGTTTTCATTTATTATGTAAGTGCACTAATAAACAACATTATCGACTACAGTGTGTATTGCAGACTTTAAAAATGTACTAATTGGGTGTTTGATAATTCAACATTATTTAAGGAAAGATAAAGTGTCTAAGTTGTCATGGGTTTACCCTATTAAAAGATGAAACTCATTTAAAGATGTAACTATGAATATTTCAAATATCCTATAATAAAACACATACTTAACATAAATGTTATGGCATTAAAACAGGGAAACATGCAAATAGTTACTTGAAGATGGGTTACCCTTCTCCAGTTTTAGAGCTGGTATTACTAGGTAACCATCTGGGAACATTGTTTCACTGCTAATTGTTCTGATATAGACTCTGAGAAAGCTGATCTTAAAAGATGCATAGCCAGAAGACAGAAATTCACCTAAAATCCACTGCTGCTACTGAAAAAAAGTCCTGAACCTTATATATAATTATGTTTCAAGCAGATTAGTTCAATGCAGATTGTATTTTGTAAGGTGAGAAACAATGCTTTTGTGTTTTATGTGGATGTTACAAGGGTAGTCTAAAGTCTTCTGAGTTCAACACCAAAAAACATGACCTTTTGAAAATCACTGTTTCCTTTGCTTTCCATTTGATAAGGTTGCTTGTTTTTCTTAAGTTGGTAGATAAAACCTTTAGGGAACATATATAAATGCAGTAGAGTAGTGAACAAAAATGTCAAAACATGTCTCCTGGGTTTCTTAAGCTAATTCTTTCAAAGAAAAAGCACTTTACACATATGGTTCTCATTGAAAAACATTGCTTTGAAGGAGAAAACTTACTGTTATTGCTGCTTTTAAATTCCTCTGTAAACTATTTATTGCCAAAAGTAAAAAAAGACCGTGGTGATATGGAAACAAAGCTAGCTGAAAAAAGGTATGAGCCTTTGGAGCACAGCTGAGTACAGAAGAGGATAGGAGTGATAGGATTTGGATTTTGGTCAATTTCAAAACATGGACTCTTGAGAAACATTGAATGTGATTAGTGCTTTCTTTTTCTCACTACATTAGGTAGAAAAAATTGTAGCAATGACCTTTTTAATCATTAGGATAGCTCTGTACTACATGGAAATAAAATTTTGGAGATGTGGTTACACTCAATTAGTTTGAATCGGGTTACATCGAATTCATATGGAAAAGCCTAAAGAAGAATATAAATTGGGTACAATGAAAGTACTGCTTCAGTTTTAGCCTTAAGTTCCTCATATAAAGGAGAACTTTAGATAGTGAAGAACAATATATAAACAGAATACAAGAATAAACCTGCATGAATCTCCTAGGCCTTAAGTAATATATGACCTATGTAATGAGTGTGGATAACATTTTGTAATCAGTTTGGAGAGCTTGTGTACAAACCCTTATTTTCCTACTTGAATACATTTGTTTCTAAAACTATTAGAAGGGCACTTCATGGAATAGCATTTCATTGGGCTGTGCAAACTTACCTGTTTTTTTCTTGTAATTTAGTTATCTCATTGGTCTGATCTGAAATCTGTCTTTCTAGTTTGTTTGTTGAAAGAGAGTGTTCCAAAAGCTGAAGTTCAAGTCGGGTTGTCTGGTTTAATACCTAAAAAAAAATTTACAAAAAAAAGTTCTTTTAAAAAATAAAGTCTTTAAAATAAATTTTAATTTTGTTATGTTGTGAAATCATGCCAATCTCTATGTACACCTATGATTAAAAAATATTTATAATACTTAAAACCACTTAATTTTGGCACAAATGTTCATAGAATCAGAATGAAGAATAATACACAGAGTTGAACTAATTTTGTTATTACACTATATCATTGGGAATATTTCAGTAGTATGCTATGTTTCTGATGAGAGTTACTGTGTACTTTAGCTTTGGTGTTGTACCTTCCCCTCTGTTATGATAATTCTTATTTCATTACTGGAACTATGACAGTTGTGGCCCAAAGAATGAGTTGAGTTGTTTTCCCCATCTGGTGTTGAAAGTAAGTCTCTTGCCGAAATCTTGGCACAGTCGTGAAATCACTTGATAGTTCTCTCCTAGCTATTTTATTCAATTCCAAATTATATTTTGAAGTGTTTATCATGTGAAACACATGATTAATATTTCATGAAACACATGAAACAAATCAACTAAAGTGACCACACTTTAGTAAATTTATTCTTTGCATTTTAATATTACCTTTTTTCTATGCATTGTTAACAATTTGTTTACATCTGTAAAGGAAGAAATGCAGATACTAGGAAACATGTATGATACTTTACAGTTTGTATTGTATTACTTTAAGGCAAGTTTTCTAGAAATATTTTCTCATTGTTTTAGAATTGCTTTTTTTAATTCAACAAAATTTGGCTTTCCTTGACAGGAAGAATTGATTACTCATGTCCTTCATGTTAAACAGTCATTCAGGACATGATTTCACACTTAAGTGTAATTGAAAATTATTGCCAAAAGTAAGTGTCCTTGAGAGAGCAATTGTTTGGTTAATTTCCTTATGTTGCTAATTAAGCCCTTAACCCAGTCACCAGTAATTTCAAGCAGAGAAGGAAAGTTATAGTGATGATTTTCTTCCTCTAAGCAGAAAATAACTGAGTAATTTCCATAAAGACATTACTGTGAATTAATAAATACATTCTCTCAACACGTGCAAAATATTAGGCTCCTGAATAACACAGTAAAAGTTGAGCTCAGTATGCCTATAAGCTATGAATTTTCAGTTTATCAAAAATTTTCAAAGTCTTGATTTAGGTTAAAAAATGTAATTTAATTCATTGGATGAATTCTACAGATAGTAAAATGTCTAACATGGATTTTAGGCTTTGCATACTTTTTATATTATACAAAATATCATGTGCTGCATGATATGTCCATTATTTGTTTTGACTATTAAAGATCTGCATCTTCCTACCATATATGCAAAACTACAAATACATACCACTCTACATGGATTGGACTTGTTCTTCTGCTAATATCTGCATTCTGTTGAACAGAATGTCTTATTGTACTTAAAGCTTTTCAATTAAAACCCATTTGGTTTTGTTTGAAGTTAGCAAATGTACAGTAGACAAGTTTACTTCTGTGAGAATATACTTTTCTAGCAGCCTCCTAGTTTCTTTTTTCTTTATTAATCAGATTTGTTTATGTTTCCTTTTGTTTACCATAATGCAGTGCATTGTGCTGGAAATGAACTGTTACCCACTTAGAGTTATCTGTGAAAACATTAATTAAAAAGACATAGTTCTTTTGCTAAGTTAAAAAAATTAAAAAGGAAAGATTTCGTTTAAAAAAGCAATTAAGCTGGTAAATGGAGCAAAGACAGTTTGAAGAGACTCATTTAGCTAAGATTAGTAATGAGAGTAATGTGAGTATAAAGCACACTAGGACCCAACTGATGCCTGGATATAGTATAGTAATTTTAAATACATTCTCTTTAAAGATTAATTTAGCAGTTGGCTTTCTAGACTTACTTAAAATGCTAGTGTAATGAAAATAACTCCAGTGACAACACTGGTCTTGAGATGGAACTATGTATTACCAAATACTAATGTTTCCTTAAGTTGGGAAGAACTGTGGGTCACGATTGACTTCTAATTGTTGAACAGAAGCGTGTAACACTCAACAGTGTTAAATGTATGGCTGTAGTATTTGGGAAGCAGAAGCATTTGAGGTTGAAATTCATTACTTACTTGTGCTTCAACATCTGTTAATTTGCGGGTCTGTTCAGCTGTTTGATTTAGCAAGTTTGTGCCTATTTCAATCATTACTGCAGTCTGGTTCTGCACTGCAGTTTGCTGGATCTCTACCATTTCTTTCTTCATACTGTCTTGGATGTAATTCTCAAGCTACATGGGAAAGGAAAGAGAGAAGATAGTTGCATTCTTTAAATGTTGGAAAGGGGGTAGTACAGTAAGCCTGCTGGCAGCCTAGCTAAACAAATTTGGTCCTTGTCCTTGTCTGTTATGTATTTATGTTAAGTTTCCCAACATTAAGCTCTGTGAGAGGAAAACCAAATGTGACAAGGAATGTGTGGCCACTTGTTTTCTAAAGGCAGGAAACCTCCTATTTGCAGGAGGTAGGTAGTAGGTACAATGATGAAAGTGCTTGTGGGCTCTTGGAAGCCTTTCTGCCCTAGTGCTCCCGCCATTGTAACCATCAGAGGAGCTTCACCAGCTTTGGCAGTGATGGGAATTTTTTAGAAGATAAAAGTTTAGGAGTTGAGTCATCTTCCTGTATTTACACTTAACTATTTTAAAAGCTATTATTCATCACATGACTAGAATTCAAAGAGGTCAGATGTCATTTAACACTGTTATGTGTGCAATTTTATCAGAGAGAATTTCAAATAAAGACACAAAACAGTAGAAAAACCTATAAATACTTTAAATGCTTAATATTAAGGAATGCAAAAGTTGTTTAAAATACTCGACTCTGAAGTAATTTCTGTCTAAACTAATATGGCTTTTTTAGTAGATATTTTATAACAAAGTACCCTGCTTTCAAGGAAAGTGAGGAAAAATAAGTAGCAAGGAGAAAATTAAAGTAGCCTTTTGCGTAAATCTTTCTTTCTACCTGCCTGGATTATGCAAAAGCAATCTGGTTTTTCTTCACACTTCTTTAATTCTTGCCAGTAATTGCAAATATCTCACATTTCTTTGATGTGTCATTGCATATGTTTGAATTCATGAAAGTCCAGGCCACAAGACCTCATTTTTTTCCATTGACTGAGGAAATTTCTAGAATCAAACTTCTACTTCACTCCAACACATTTTTATCAAGAGAACCATAATAAATTTTGAGCTTCGTGCTCTACCTACAAAGAGGAAGCTAGCTAATAAAAAATAGCTAGCATCATTAAGCACAAATGGTAATACATCACCAGTTCCTAATCTAAGTGAATGGTAAAACAGGTTGATAACTTGATTTTTTAAAAAATAATATTTTAATAGTTTTATCTTTATATGAATGGTGGCTTGTAGTAATGAGACACTTTGAACTTTGTTTTATGGCTATTTTCTGTATCAGTGGGGAAAAAGCATCTTGTGATTTAATATTCTATAAACCACTGTTCAGATATAACCATTCCATTTCCAACCAGCTGAAGAACAATGGGCAGATCTATCAGCTTTGAATATTTAAGCTTTTCCCTTTAAATGTTACTTAAGCAAGGATTGGGTTAATTTTTCTTACTTCAGAGTTGTTTTTTAAAAGTGGCAAATGGAGAAAACAGGGTATATTAGGAAATCAAAACCTCTAAAACTGGTAGTATATTCTTACATTTGAAGTGACCACTATTTCTTGATGCCCAGTGTGACCAAACTGTCAGAGCAGTATTTGTTTGTTCACTCCAGTCTCCCCATGCAGCTGGTGAACTGCAATGCACAACAGGCAGGTTTCTGACCTGGCATAAACTTTGACCTACATCCACTGTTCTGCTCCATAAACGTACTTCTCTTTGTTCCACAAAGATTTAAACCAGTCTTTAGGCAGCCTTTACATGCTCTTTTATAATGATCGTTTTGAATGCTAGAATTAAGCATACAATCAACTGGGTTTTAGCGTAATAATTGAACATGGGTATCTTCAATTGCCATCATACTATGGTAATTAGTTATTCACTACTCATAGGGTTGATTCTTAAGTGTTACCTTTTGCTCCGTGCTATTCCTAATTTTCAAAAGCTTCTCCACCCAGAGACAAATCTAATTTGACCAAACATGTTGGAATTTTTTGAATTCTCTGGTGACATCTTTTAGGTCAGCTTCTTCTTTTATGTTGGACAACAATCAGTGCCTTTTTAATTGACTAGTAATAGTAAGGTATCTTTAGTCCTTGATCATTACATGTGAGATGTCAGAGTATAGTGATAATTTATTTTAAAAAGCAATACAAATTGGTATTTGGTGCACCATAGTCAAAGGACATTTGCAAAATTCTGCAGACTTTTATATAGATAAAATTAAGTAATTTTTCACTGAAGTGAGATGACCAAGAACAACAACTAATATGTATCCCTCTGAAAAGGCTAGACATCTGGGAATTAAATTATTTATGAGTCCAAATTAACTTTAGCAACTGAATCTGGAAGACTGGACATTATTATAGATAACATTGAAAAAAACTTTGCTCAAATGCAGCTCTGTTAAAAGACTGTGAAGTGAGCTGTCCAGAATGCATTTTATTTGCCTCAGTATCACAGTTAAGAATGGAAATACCTTTATCAAGATCAAGGATATGGCTTCACCTGTCAGACTCAGTGCATTGAAAATATTGCATCATCTTTAATTTAGAAAAAAAAGACCAAAATAAGAAGGAAGGCAGTAATAAATAGATCAACAAAGAAAGATTGTTCACGAGCTTTGATTCTTTCATGAAATAGTTGTGGCTATTTAACCTCATTCTTCAAGGTTCTTTGTTCACCAAAGAGAGAGCAGAATGAGAATCTGAGCAAAGTCATCTCTGCACATAGGATTGCAGAACTGCATGACTTCTTTGAAATTGTTATCACTAAGTGATTCCAAAACACACTACTAGAAAAGGAGTTAATTCTGGGCTTAAAGGTAAGGTAAACATTTTATGGTGGGCTTAGGCAATTGCCCAGTTCAAACAGACAGTTGTAAGGTTGCTCTGAATACAGTATGCAAAACCCATGATTACAATTTAAGGCATCTGGTGGTTCTGGTTGCCAGATTTTTATACCCCTTGTCACTGTACTTGTAACCTTGGAAAGCAGTTTTGTTTGGACACACAGATCTGTATTTTCATAATTTATCTTATTTGAATATCTGTAAGTATAAGCATATCTCCAAGTATCTGATCTCTTTCAAATAATTTCTCATTTATGTGGGGATTTCCAAATCACTGAAGCATTCTCTTGACTCCAGTTTTAAGTTTGTCTTCACGTCTGTTTTTTAACTTAAAAATATTAAATACGTAATTCAGGGAATATGGTATCTGTTCTTACTTGAAAGCATGAAATGTGAATACCAAAAGGGATTTAAGATTTAAAGCCAGTTTTATTATCTGACTCATTTATTCTAATTTGGAGCAACTTGAAGCATCAAAATTTTAATGACCTATTAAGTGGCTTTGGAGCTTCTTGTGGTTTTTTTCCTTAAAAATCCTATAAAGCATGATTACATAAAACTCTTCTGTCTTTTCTTCATATTCACTAATCCTCTCCCACTTTTGTATGTTCTCTGCATATACACATCATAAAATCTCTTTTTCTGACCTGAACCAAGATAATGCACTGATCCTTCTCTGCTTATTTCCCCTCTCTCTTCATCATACAATGCAAAACTCTAGTAAGTAGCACTTTTTACAGCTACAACCCTACAACTTTTTCTTAGTGGCAGGTGCTTACTTTCATCCTTCTTCAAAAAATAAAAGAATGACTTTCATCCAAAATGCCCCACCATCTCGCACTGACCTTAGTGACAGCAGAACATGTTCCCATTCATACCCCCGGCAAGCAAAGCCCTTGGGTTTCACTGACAGGGTGGTGGAAGAACTTTTTTAACTGGGGCTCCAGTTCCCACAGCCACAGCTGAACTACACTGACAGCACTGAGGATTAGCAGCCATTTTTGCAGAACTGCAGTTCTTTGTGGCACATTTCTTTGTAGAAACTATTCATCAGCTCCTGCCAAGGAGCCTCCTTTCTTTGTGAGCAGTAGCACACTCAGTTTCTGAAGGGGGAAGAATAGCTTGGGTAAAAAAGAGGTTTAAAAGAGGGAAGGACATGGGAATGAATGCCTCATTCCCCATCCATCAGTCAGGAGGCTTGGTAGTTTGAACAGCATCTCTGTCTTCTTCAATATTTTGCTCAAATCTGGAAGGTGAAACAGGGATTATTTGTCAGATCTGTCCCTTACCACAGCACTAGTTATGGTTTAATCTCTTTTTGATTCAGATAATATTTGAATATTATAAGAATTGTGTTAACCATGATTACATTATTGTTATTGAACAAAATAAATGTTAAAACCTAATAGCTGACTATTAGTGATGCATTTTCAGAAATTTTGCTTTTGAGGGAGTAAGTCAATCAATGACTTGATCGACTTGATCAATAGCTATCTCACAAGGGAGAGGGAATATTTGAAACAAGGACTATTTAATTGATAGCATTTCAGTGATTCTTCTTGGAATTTTTTATTAAATATTCTATCTTTTGTGTAAGAATTTGGCTGGCATGTATTCTTGAACAAAGTATAAAAATGAAAGCACAAATGGGAAAAAACATGTCTCAAAATATGCTTAAATTGCAAAAACATCTGGGAAAATTGAAATACTTTTACAGTTAAGATTTGTTACAGAGTTATAGTGATGTATTTTGAGAGAGAGAAAATTCTCTAAGGTCACCACTTTGGGACTACATCATGTTTTATTACTTCAAATCATATAAAATCATAAAATTTGGCAAAAATACTCCAGCTAAGTTGCCAAAAAACAAGGACAGGTCAATAATATTGAAGCACATTCCAACACATTGCTTTTATAGTCAAGGCTTTTTTTTCAAACAAGCTTTAAATGGGCAAGAAAGGGAAGACAACATGTAGAGTATGCACTAAAAGAAGTACGTTTTCTAACCATTGGCAGAGATACTATTAATCCATTATGAAGAGTTATCAATACTCAGTCAAATGAAAAACTTTCCTGATTGTGTATTTTGTGTCCATACTAAAGAATTTTCAAAGAATCAGCAACATATTTGTGCATTTTATAGACATTTGACTTACCATTTTTTCCATTTTAAGTTACGAATGATGTCTTGCATTTGTTCTTTACTGCCAAGTGTTTAATCTATGCTAATTAAACAGTCATGTTCCTGGCAGCATTTATGCTCCATGAATACATACATCCCTCCTTTGCCAAATGCTACCCCGTATTAATAGTACAAATAGTACTAGATGCTTGTTCTATTTTATAGAATTTGTCAGTTATTGGAGCAGGCTTTCCAAATAAAGTATGGTGATTTTCTTAATATTTATAGTCTGATTCTGTCAAGTCTAACATTTATTTTCAGCAAGATTTTAATAATGAGTTTCTACACAGTGCTGTGTCCTGTGTGAACAGGTTGTTACAACACATATTGCACGCTTAGTCATCTAATGTAGATATAGAGAAAACTGCAGGGCTAATGACACATATGTAGTCATTTTGCTCTGACTTTTGTTTTGGATTTTAAAAAGTGGAGTAGATCCAGTAGAAAACCTAGCAACAAAAAATATATTTACAGCTAGGCACCTTTTAAATATCTGTTGAAGCTACAGAGTTTGGCATATTGTAAAAGCCTGGGCAGTAAAGAGTTAATGTGTTGTTATACCTCAAATGCTGATGGCTATTCAAGTGGGCAAGTAAGAACAGGATGTGGCTAGAAAGAGGGGCTGTCAGAAAGTAGGGCAGCTTTCCCACTTCCTGTGGTGACCAGATGGGCAGAAGTGGGGTCAAGAATTAGGCATGAACTGTCAGCTCAGGGTCAATCCAGTAGAGGGGGATCAAGACCATCAAAAGACCCTTGAAGACCCTCAACCCATTTCCAGAAAGGTCCAGAAGAATGGACTGCACCTGCTCACTTATTTACACGAAGACTGAGAAACCTAAGTCCCAGGAGAGGGAAATTTACCTATAAAATGGTACCCCTACAAAGCTTGGGTGGCACCATCAGGACCTTGGACACCCTATTGGCTGGATCAGTGCTGGACCCAGAACTGGTGATCCCCTTTCCTCTCCTATCCCATTTCTCTTTTTAGGGGCAAACATATTTCCATGCCAAGTGTGTCGTCTGTTAATAAAACTTAGTGAGCGGTTTTCTTTTGGACCCCTTTGGCTTTTGCCACTTTTCTTTGACCAAAGGCATTGAGGGATTTTGGGTACTCCCTTCCACAAAGGAGTGACATGTTACACATATATTAAGCTGTCAAAAACTTTGAGTTATAGTTCTCACATCCCTAATAAAAACGTCATCTGCTTTATTTGGAACTTATCTTTGCAAATTTAAACCACTTGAGTTTAATCAGCTCTTCCAATACCTGTGGTCATCATCCTGGTGCTTTTTTCACCAAAATGTTCATTATACACACAAAAGCAAGCAAGATGGAAAGTATACTTAAGGATCCATAGTCAGATTTTCTTAGTTTTAGTAACAGGTCAAAATTAAGACAAGCTGAGTCTCATTAGTTCTTTTGGGAATACTTTTTCAGAGTATAGATGTGACCTTCCTGCTTCTCATACTTCAGATATCTTGAGGTATCTTTAACCTAGTAATGCTTAGTCTTAGTTGCCCTGCCCTTTTTTCAGAGTGGCAGTGTTCTTTGGATTGTGGCCACATCTGATTTCTTCATGAGTCATCTGAAGTAGAATTTAGCCCATAATTTGGACTGGGTTTTTTTAATGCTGTGCCAATGTGCAGTTTTCTGATTGTAAAAGGTTATCCTTATATGCCACAGAATCCTTAAATTTCTCATTCACATATACATTTTTTTAATATAAAGAGAAAAATGTAGGTTTTTTCACAGACTATTTTAACTATTTATTATACTACAAACAAACAACTAAATATTTAAATTGTTTATTTGTAGAATAATTGAAGTCTGTACATTAGGAAGATTTTCTTGGTATGAGCCACCTTGGATCCTGCTGGATATGAATAACAGTGAAATGTAATGCAATTTTAAAAAAGAAGGAAACACTGCCTCAATTTCATCACAGCTGTTCATGTAGGCAGCAGGTAGTATTTTACCAACATATATATGCTACACATGCTCCTTAATGTGTGTGTATGTAACCATATTGACAGGCACTCCATGTGTGCTTGTATTTGTATTTCCACATCACATGAATGCATTGGTTATGAAGGCAAAATAGTGTCAAAATTTCAATTTTGCAGACAGTTTTGTTCTCTTTAAAATAGCTTTTTGTACTTATTTTCAGTCTGTCCCTGTTCCTACTGCTTCAAGTCAGGATGGAAATAGAAGAATCACTACCCTTTCCAAGAGTCATTTATCTTGACAGACCTAAGGGAACACATTTTTAAGGGCATTGCATCAATCTCCATCAATCAGACCTTAAGCTATTTTAAAGCAACTTTTAATAATATAATTTATTTCTTCATGTTTTCTGGAACTAAGTTATCAATTTTAGGAGCCTGTAACTTTTGGAAAAAATTAGTACACTGCAGAAATAAAACGCAATCATGTCTGAAAAAGAGACATTTAAAATTGTCTTTTTTTTCCTTTTCCTTAGAGCAGGAAATCCCAATGGTCTATGAATTGTTTCTCAAGGGAGGGAAAAAAATCTTTTGGGAATGTATATGGGAATGCTTGAGATGTCTCTATGCCCCATCAAACATGTCTGCCTGTCCAGACCTCCAGCTAAGATTTTTCTCTTATCTCATTTTCCTGTCAGCAAACAAAAGGTGAAAGTAACATCATAAATGAATACTATCTGGAAGTGAGCTGTGATTTACTGGAAAATGTTGAAGCTAAAATTGTGTAATAAAATACTAAAGGTTCAAATGCTAACTCTTAAAATAGTAAACACAGACTTTGAAGTAAATGATATGCAGATGGTTCTGGTAGGGACACTTGTGCACTAAATGAAAGCTTACCAGCCTATTCTCCTGTCTGATTACACTACATTTAGAGGAAACTGTTACACTTTTATAATTTACACTTGCTAGCAGAAGAAAAATATCCCCCCTCCTTTACTGGCAAAACTCTACTTAAATAAAAACTAAATTTTCATTAATGTAACATGAAACAAAATGTATGAAATGTCTTAATTTTCTATACAAATATTTATAAAGAATGACTTTCAATCTGTGTTCCTGAATGGAAATATTCTGTATCTAATTCTAAAAGTTATTACAGGATGATTGAATGTTCTACTGTGTGTTCTGAACTAACTATGAATGTACAATCCAAGTGATGATGTAGAAAAGGCAAAGGAGCACATAGGAAAAGGGAAGAGACTTTGGCGGCTGAAACACTCCCAAAAGCTGTCGTAGAGTTGAGCTCCCACCATTCCAGACACTGAGCTTATTCTGTCCATGTGATACTACACTACTGCTTTCCTACCTACACATATTTGTTGTCATTTGGAGGATGACATGGGTTCTTTATACTATATATGATGCACATACTTTCTATGGTGCATTTCTGCATTAAATTGCAAATGAAAAATATTCTTTGCAAATATTATTTCTTTGCAAAAGTTAATAGAAACTAAATAGTCAACTTGACAAACCACTTAACAGTGTCAATTTCTATGTAGGTGGGTAACTAATTTTATAAAAACAAAATTTAACAAGAGTATCTTCAAAATTAAAATCAATTATTTGGTGATTACCCATACTCATTAAGAGTTAAGGCTATTCATTAAGGCAATAATTTAAGATTCTGAATCACCATTTTTATGGACCATAGCTGCTATGGCATTTCTCTTAAAAATCAGGGAAGGAATTCATAAAGTTCCCATTAGTCTAAAAATAAAGAATAAATAAATAAATAGTGTGAGTCATGAATGGCATTTTGCCGAAGTTCAGTAGCACTGAAGCCAGGAAGACAAGAAGCCAGTGATGCTTCAGCCATTCACTGAAATGCATAAAATATTTTTCATTATATGCAACAAGCCACCAATACTCAAAATTAGGATTCCATATTTATTAACAGTGTAGGAAATACTGCTAATCAATATTTAAATTTTAAATACTAGGTTATGGCATTGGGCTCTAATTTCCCATATTAAATATTCAAACCTTTTGGAGACAAGCCTATATGTTTTCAATAAGATTTTGGACTTGCATCAGGGAATCAGGACTTTACCATACCAGTGTAAGGATGAGATTGTGCCCTACAAAGGTGACATCTGAATAAACATTTGCTGTCCCAGATCTTATTTCTCATAATCCTTTCTCATTTGTGTATTTTTTCCATTCCACTGAGCAACTGAAATATACTTACTATCAGATATGCTGGTGACATTTTTCATGAAAAACATTGTCTATGTAGCCTCATAAACTTTACAAAATATTTAGCAAATGTATCAGTCACAGTTAAAGCCGTTTATCTTTTTTATCTCAAACAATATCAAGTGTTTTTAATGAACTCCTCTTTCAACGGGACAGTCTATTTTAGAGAATAGCTCATGATGTGGTGAAATAAATCAGAGATCAAGTTTTTGACGAATATGAAACAAATTCCACTTTTCAAAACATGTTACTGGGGAAGTGAAAAAAGAGCTAGGCATTTACAGTTCATTCTCAGCATTGCTTTCTAGGGAAGCAGTCATCTTGCATTCCATTTCCAACCAGAAGGAAGAATTATTTGGAGTTCAAGGATCAAACTAGTTAGGAAGCTATGGTACACAATTAGTCCCTTTTGTGAGCTATAAAACTGGGTGTCTCCAGTTTCAAAGCTGTGCTCACAGAGCATCTTTCAGCATGACAAAAAATAGATTCTTTTTAAAGTTCACAGGTTAAGGAAACTGAAAGCATTTTTAGTAGTTCTTAAGCTTTGCAACATACTGGCATTTAATTATAGTTTATTAAGTGTTTAAGAGATCTTTTTCTTGTAGAAGAAGCCTCAATAATGCTATCAAGTGACAACCAGTCATTTTTGCTGAAGGCCTGACAAATTTTAAATGCTCAAGACTTTGGGGAAGCACATGTCAGCTGCTGATTTCAGTTTTGACGGACTGAATTTCTTTACTAAGAACCCATTCACTGATTTTGTAGGTGAGAGAAGAAAGTAATTTGTGCTCAAGTACTGTAGCTCTTTTTTTAAGATGTGCTGCATCTTTCTCACAGTCATTTCAATTGATAATATGCTAGATGGACTGGGGAAGTGGAGTGTCTGGAGAACTGCTGCATTTACATCACCAGCTTGAAAATTCCTCACTTGCTGGACCAAACCTGTCAGAGAACCTCCCAAACTTTCCAAAACACTGGGCAGAGGAAGGAGGACCCAAAAACCAAACTAGCTTTAAATATGGGTACAGAAAGCACTAAAGGCTGCCTTAAAAAAGAGAAGCTCAGGTGGTCACCTCTGCTTAGTTAAAAAAATTAGCATCCTTATATGTTCTTGTCAAATGCCACTTATTTATTTCTCTGTACTGTTTCATTAGCCCAGTTAAGAGTCTTGAGTGCAAAAGTTTCTGAGGAATTCCATGCTCGAAAGATATACCAGGAAGCTACTGTGTTAAAAGTGGACAAACACAAATATTTGGAAGCAAGATCAGAACATACAGGCAGCATATTGCAGAAACAAAACATAGTGTGTGATGCAGTGAAAAAAATAAATTATGTAATTCTGATTAAAAGTAATTTTTTTTTTGTCTCAATAGCTGGAATTATCCATCTAAAGGCATACAGTTTGGGTTTTTGGAACAGAAACATAAAGACAGGTCTTTTCATCCATTGCTTCCAAAATTTCCTCTTTGTCTCTGGTACCCCCTGAGCCTCAGGTGGTGATGCAAAGTCACCTCTTGAGCTGAGCTTCTGTCAGTGCTCCTGAAAGCTTGACACCAGGCAGCTGCCAGTATATGCCCTTCTAGAAAGACCAGAAGCCAGATCCTCTCAAAACAAATTATGCCATTGCCATTAACCATAAGAGAAGAGGAGAAAGTGTCAGAAAAAATGTCTGAGACCCAAAGCTGTACTCATTATAGGAAGGGTATTTTATGAGAGGACACTGTTCCCTGTCTGTCAAGATCTGACAAGGGCCACTGAAGAGGGGGACTTTTAAATATGCTTTCCAGAGACTCTTGGATGTAAAATTCTGCTGTCGAGATGAGTAAGCACATTAGCAGTGGAGAAAGTACAATGACATCAATACTCTATGCACCTAGCCAGAAAAGAAAGCTATCTCTCTTACATTTGAGGGATGGGCCCGTGCAAACATCGTAAATTTCAATAAGGCCAAATACAGGGTTCTGAACCTGGGTCCAGGGAATCCCAAACATAAGCACAGGCTGAGCGGTGACAGGATTGATGGCAGCCCTGACAAGGAGGACTTGGAGAAGGTGGATGAGAAGCTGAACATGCCCTGGCAGTGTGTGCTCACAGCTCAGAAAGCCAGTTGTATCCTGGGCTGTACCAAAGCAGTGTGGGCAGCAGGGCAAGGGAGGGGATTCTGCCCCTCTGCTCTGCTCCGCTCTGCTTGGGTATGACCCCAGCTGGACCAGTGCTGCATCCAGCTCTGGGTCCCACAGCATTAGAAGGGATTTGAATGGGTCCAGAAGAAGGCCACAAAGATGATCCCATGGTTGAAGCACTTTTTCATATGAAGACAGGTTGAGAGAGTTGTGATTTTTCAGTCTAGAGAAGGTTTTTTAGAGATCATAGAGCAGATTTCCAATACCTAAAGGGGGCTTACAAGAAAGCTGGAGAGGGACTTTTCACACAGGCATGTAGTGACAGGACAAGAGGGAATGGCTGTAAACTGAAGGAGGGTAGGTTTAAGTTAGATATTAGGAAGAATACAGAGAGGGTGGTGAGGCACTGGCACAGGTTGCCCAGAGAAGCTGTGGACACCCCATCCCTGGAAGCGTTCAAGCCCAGGCTGCATGGAGCTCTGAGTAACCTGGTCTAGTGGAAGGTGTCCCTGCCTACAGCAGAGTAGTTGAAACTAGGTAACCTTATAGGTCCTTTCCAACCTAAAGCATTCTGTGAATACTCAGGAAAGTATGCACAGGTTAAAAACAAATTTAACTATAAGGACAAAAGAATCCAAAACTGAGAATTCTGAATGAGAAAGAATGTAGAGGAAAGGGACAGCCAGGAAGCAGCATAACTTTAATAGAAGGAAAGAAATAAGGGAAATTAATCTGTGTGACCAGAATTTTAAAATTGGATGTGGATAGGAATAGGGGTAGGAATTCTTAATGACAGTAAGCTGCAAAAGGGGACTGGAAGGCTGATCTTAAAGCCAGCTGAGGGAATGAATTCTCTGGTTTTTTTGAAGTTTAAGAAACATTATGAAATTGGAAGAAAATTCACTGAGGAAAATGGTGAGTGCAAAGGACTTGACTGCATGAGACTCTTGGGAGATGTTACTCCCACATGGACTAGAGAGGGACGAGAAAAAGAAACTCTTTATTTCCTTGTGATGAAAATTATTACTCTTTTTTCTATTCCAATAGCATCCTTACTTAGTTAGAGATAGTCCACATGAATTAGGTCTTAAAGCACATATCTGATTTACTGGTCTACTCCATTATCAATTTCAAATACTTTTTAATATTGTTTTATTAATACTTAGTTATTGAAACTAAGTATTTTTAGTTTCATTAAGAAGTCAGTGGGAATTTTTCTACTTGTTTGGAGTAGAGCTAGGATTTTATATGCTGTCCTCAGAGCCTTTTTAAAATAATAAAGTTTACCATAACAAAGAAGCTGAACTCAAGACATGGCTACGTTTTTTCTAGATTCAAGTCAAATAAACTTACATGTCAGGGGAAAAAAATTAGGGTATTTTTAACTATATATTTAAACTTTCTTGCCTAGCTGGTAAACTGTAGTTGACAGAATCCTTGCTTGTATGTGCTAAGATTTCAACAGGGTCAGATTGTTTATATTTGTTGCAGTTAATACTCTTTCTGAGGGCTAGGTTATTGGTCTAGGGGCTTACTTTCTAGTTATTTGAACTTTGTTTCATCATGTCAGAGTAGTTTTCAAAAAACATTTCCAGTAAGGCTCCAGTAGCAGTTACAATAGGTTTTTTTAATTTACTATTACTTTATAGGCACACATTATATCTGACAGAAAATCTGGCATGAGGATGACAGTTTAACATAAGTGAAAACACAGGGATAGTTAATACGGTCAAAGTTCAGGACTCATGCAAGGGAGCTTAGGGGTTTTTTTAAGTCGATTCCTTAGAAGCAGTAAAACACAAGATTTTTGTATTTTTTACTTATTCATTTAAGCTGTCTTTTGCCTACTTTATGTGGTTTTTTTTTAAGTTGCACTAAGAAACTGGAAACTAGTGTTTCAATTGAATAGTTGAATTACCCTGTTTGTAAAAAATTGTTCTGAAAAGAAAAGCAAAAATAAGACAATTTCTTCATTAGGTCTTCACTGGGGAATTTTCTCAAGTAAGAAAATTCTCTGACTGGATAGGGTATCTGTTAATGCAAACTAAAGAATGGCATGTGTGTTTTCCATTACTACATGTATTTTAGTCTTGATATGCAGGTTTTTTTGTGTTTGAATGTTAAGACTTTGCACAGCTGAGATTGTCAGTTGACAGCTGATACCCTGGAAAAATGAGGCTATTGCTTCTTGACTGAATGGCGTATTCTCCTTAAGGTGCTGGTTCATATTTCATTCTGAAACTGTGGATTTAAGCTAGTATCTTGCAGGTAGTTACACCTTGTAAATGGAAAATGAGGAAAATTGTTGCATAGAACATAATGTAGTACATGGGAAAAGACCTAAAGCAAATATGTAAAGTGTCATAACATGATGTCTACAAGTTCTGTCAAGAAAGACCAAACTAAAATGATTTTTAGGTACCAGGGATAAAGATTAAACCTCTCAGGTTACTCAAGTACCTCTGTACATCAGGTCACATGATAAGCAGAGCCCTGCAGCACACGGATGTCCCATCACGTGTCGGGGAGCTGCTATGGGGGCTATGGCTATTGCCCAGGAAATGTCCTTTCCACGTAG
The DNA here is from genome assembly GCA_024865655.1 of Emberiza elegans. Lineage (NCBI taxonomy): Eukaryota > Metazoa > Chordata > Aves > Passeriformes > Fringillidae > Emberiza > Emberiza elegans. Next base: position 19,007,510 of record JALJVW010000085.1, on the reverse strand, counting down.
CTGGGAGTCTCCCCATTCCCACACCCTGACAGAATGGAACAAAGAGGCTTTTTCCTTCCAGGATCACACACATCAGGTGCAGGCCTGAACCAAAAAGCAAGCATAGCGATGAAGCTGATACTGTGAGTGCAGGAGGTGAATGACTCTTAGTGCCTGCAGCGTGAGAATGAACAGGTCTGCAGAGCTGTTGTTTGGACAAGGCTTAAGACACTGCTCAGTCATTTTTACACCAGAGATTTTCTGAAGATCCTACTATTTTTAAATGGATACAATTATTTTCTCCAAAGATGAGAACTTTGAGGTTTTCTCCCTGTCAAAAAGTTCTTTTAAATGGAGTGATAAAGATCAAACATTTGCTCAGTGTGTTTTCCTGTGGTTTTGATTAACAGTTTATTCAAAAAACATACTAAAACTTTGCTTCTGAAGTACACAAATTATGGCAGTTGTGTGATTATGCTGTACCACATTAGAATGCTCCAATATGATAGTTTTGATTTTATGCTGAGCTACTTTGGTCCTCATCATGCTTTAGTACGGATTTTGAAGTGCACATAGCTAGTTTCAACCTCTTGTTATTTATATTCCTAAAAGGTATTACACAGTCTAACACTTCAATGCCTATTAGAAGAATTTTAGTGGCTAATATTGAGAGAGCAGTAATGAATCAAGCAAGGCTTTTTTTCCCCTTTCTGGAAATAATAAGCTCTCAGTTGTGTCACCACAACACACTGATTTTAATACCTGAGCAAAATCAATCATACAAGTTTGATTTGTTGTTCCCTAGAGGGTAAAGGAACTCTGTATAGTTGTGGGTTTTATTTTAAAACTCTATCACAATGCTTGAGATCTGAATACAAGTACAAAATCTAAAAGATAATTTTTTCCCTACATTATTAAAAGGAGTTTGAGCAAAGCTATGACATTTCATGCTGCGTGGTTTTAACAAGAGATCTCCAGAGACAGCTGAATTGGAAAAAACATTGCTGTCATCTAAGAATTCTGAAGTATTTGTTCATCTGGAGAGGAAAATATTTCCTTACAGCTTCTGTGAATAGTGAATTCTGTGAAGAATACAAGATTCCCATGCATACTTTTATTAACAGAGAGAGAAGTTAGCAGAAAGAGGGTTGCATATTCTATCAGCTTTCTCTTTTTAGTAGTAAGACCTTTTTATGACCTTAGTAGACTCCTGGAAGATTATTGGTCAACTGATAAAGCTTCATATGGGCAGTATAAAGACAGAAGAAAAGTTCCTGTAGCTTCCTGCTCTCTCTTCAGACTAAGCCATAATGTGCTGGAAATTGGAAAAAGAATAGATAGATATCATTTAATCGTACAAATTGCAGGATATGTTTGCTGAGCTTTATAAACAACATCTTAATTTTAGGGTTAACCTGTTCCACAAAGAGATAAAAACTAACAGGATTTTCAGTAATTGCTTGGAACACAGTAAGCATTTCTTTTAATGAAGCTTTTAAGGAGTAGTAATGTCTTTTTCTAGGCAGCTTAAGAACTGACTCAGTGAGTGTTTGCAGAACTGTCTATCTAGGTGTGGGATTTTTTTTTTATACAAAACATAGATCTGGATTTTGTAACCTAAAGCATTCTTTAACATCTCCTCTGAGCCTGGTTTACTTGGAATAGACATCAGGTTCACCAAAACTTTATTCTCTCTAGAGAATAAATAAGATTTATTTTTCCTCTGCCCCATTGCCTAGAAAAATGTCTGGTCAAGCAAATGAAATTATCACAGTATTTTTAACTTACTATGTGCATCAGGTTATTTGGTTTAATGCTGTGTAATGTGCCATATCTTTAAAGCATTTCCAGGTGTTTAATTACTGTGCTATACTTTTTTCTCCCCAAATTTTTAGTTATCTGATGTTTGTATTATTTTCCCACCTCTAGTTTATATTTGGCTAGGCTGAGAAGTTCAAATAATTAAATGGCAGATAAAATTGTCAGTGCATATTTCTGAAACTTCTTATTCAGTGCCATAGAAACTCTCCTTTTCTTGAAGGATCTAGTGATACTTACGGTCCACTGACACATTGTTTTCACTGTTATTACCAGTGAGATATTTCATAGGGTTCATTTGGACTACCCAAATATTTCCTGTGCATGACATCCTTGTTTCTGGTACATGTTTTTGGTTTTTTTCCCCCCAAGAGCCATCTCTTCACATTTTCCCTTATGCAGTCTGTACAAGTATCCTTAAGGCTCCCATTAGTATCCTAATATGCTAACTAGATGCAAGAACCATTTCTCTCTGAAGTACAACTTGCATCTCCAGTTCCAGGAACTTTGGGGGTTTTTGTTGTTTTGTGTTTTGGTTGGTTGGTTTTGTTGTGGTTTTTCTGTTTTGTTTTGGTTTGTGTTTTGGGGGTTTTTTTTATGGTAAGAGCTGTGACACACTGGAACAGGCTACCCTGGAAGAGTTCAAGGTTTGGCTAGATAGGTCTTTGAGCAACTTGATCTGGAAGATAGCCCTGCCCACAGCAGAGGGGTTG